>QLOD02155647.1:0-14257 GCA_003260245.2 Sideroxylon spinosum
TATGGCCGACTTAAGATTTAATGATTACACAGGCATAACGACAACCCTAGGTCTCCAAGTTGTCTTCCACTATGCTACAAACATCACCCAATGAGGTAATAACTTCCTAGGGCCTTCGTCTGATTAAAAGCTTTCCGAGAAGATATTATGAAAAGAAAACGGAGTTACGTAGCAAAAGTTATGGCTGAGTTAAAGTTTAACGACCGCGCGGGCATAACAACGAACCTAGATCTCCAAGGAGTCTTCCGCTATGCTATGTACATAATCCAATGAGGTAATAAATTTTCGGGGCCTTTTTCACATTACAAGCTTTCCAAAAATATATTATAATAAGAAGATAGGGCTATATATCGAAATTTAAGACTTACGTATCAGAACATATTATACAAGATTTAAGATTTACCGACCGCGCGGGTATAATGACGACCCTAGGTCTCCAAGTAGTCTTCTGCTATGCTATCTACATCACCCAATGATGTAATAATTTTTTAGGTCCTTCGTCTTGTTAGAAGCTTTCCAGAAACATATTATAGTAAGAAAACAGAGTTACGTAGTAAACGTTATGTCCGATTTAAAATTTAACGACCGCACGAGCACAACGACGCTCCTGGGTCTCCATGTTGCCTTCTGGTATGCTATCTACGTCACCCAATGATGTAATAATTTTTGGTAGGCCTTTGTATCCTCACAAGCTTTCTTGAAACATATTATAATGACAAAACAGAGTTACGTAGCCAAAGTTATGGACGATTGAAGATTTTAACGACCGCACAGGTATAACGACGACCTCAGGTCTCCATGTAGTCTTTTGCTATGCTGTTTAGAGCACAGTGGTGTAATAATTTTCCAGGGCCTTTGTCTTCTTATAAGCTCTCCAAAAAAATATTGCAATAAGAAAATGGATTTACGTAGTAAAAGTCATGAACGATTTAAGATTTTAACAACCACACAGGCAAAACGATGACCCTAGGTCTCCAAGTAGTCATCCACTATGCTGTTTAGATCACACCATGATGTAATAATTTTTCAGGTCCTTCATCTTGTTAGAAGCTTTAGTAAATGTACGTCCGATTTAAAATTTAACGACCGCATGAGCATAACGACGCCCCTGGGTTTCCATGTTACCTTCCATTATGCTATCTACGTCACTCAATGATGTAATAATTTTTGGTAGGCCTTCGTATCCTCACAAGATTTCTAGAAACATATTATAATCAGAAAACAGAGTTACGTAGCCAAAGTTATGGACGATTGAAGATTTTCACTACCGCACGGTTATAACGACGACCTCATGTCTCCGTGTAGTCTTTTTCTATGCTATAAACATCACCCAATGAGGTAATAACTTCCCAGGGCCTTCGTCTGATTATAAGATTTCCGAGAAGATATTATGAAAAGAAAACGGAGTTACGTAGCAAAAGTTATGGCTGAGTTAAAATTTAACAACCATGCCGGCGTAACAACGACCCTAGATCTTCAAGGAGTCTTCCGCTACGCTATGTACATCACCCAATGAGGTAATAACATTCCGGGGCCTTTTTCTCATTACAAGCTTTCCAAAAACATATTATAATAAGAAGATAGAGTTATGTATCAAAATTTAAGATTTATGTATCAGAACATATTATACAAGATTTAAGATTTACAGACCGCGCGAGTATAACGACGACCCTAGGTCTCCAAGTAGTCTTCTGCTATGCTATCGACATCACCAAATGATGTAACAATTTCCCAGGGCCTTCGTCTGTTTACAAGCTTTCCAGAAACATATCATAATAAGAAAACGAGGTTACGTAGCAAAAGCTATGGCCGATTTAAGATTTAACGGCTGTACGGGCATAACGACGACCCTAAGTCTCCAAGTAGTCTACCGCTATGCTATCTACATCACCCAATGATGTAATAACTTTTGAGGTCCTTCGTCGTGTTAGAAGCTTTCTAGAAACGTATTATAGTATGAAAGAGTTATGAAGTAAACCTTATGTCCATGTTATCTTCCGCTATGCTATCTACATCACCTAATGTTGTCTTACGTAGCGAAAGTTATGGCCGATTTGAGATTTTAACGATCGCACGAGCATAACGACGACCCCAGGTCTCCATGTAGTCTTCTACTATGCTGTTTACATCACCCCATGATATAATAATTTTCTAGAGGCTTCTTCTTATTACAAGCTTTGTAGAAACATATTATGACAGGAAAACAGAGTTATATAGCAAAAGTTAGATCCGACTTAAAATTTAACAACCACCCGGACATAACGATGCCCCTAGGGCTCCAAGTAATCTTATGCTACACTATCTTTATCATTCAATGATGTAATAATTTTTGAGGGCCTTCATCGCAGCGCAGTGTTTCCAGAAACGTATTGTAATAAGATAACGGAATTATGTAGCAAAAGTTATGGCCGATTTAATATTTTTAACGACCGCACGAGCATAACGACGACCCTAGGTCTCCAAGTAGTCATCCCCTGCGGTATCAACATCACCCAACGATGTAACAATTTTTCGGAGCCTTCGTCTCATTACAAGTTTTCAAGAAACATATCATAGCAAGAAAACAGAGTTACATAACAAACGTTATGGCCTATTTAAGATTTAACGACCACACGGGCATAACGATGACCGTATGTCTCCATGAAGTCTTCCGCTATGCTATCTACATCACCCAATGATGTAATAATTTTTCAGGGCCTTCGTCTAATTACAAGCTTTCCAAAAACATATTGTAGTAAGAAAAAAGAGTAATGTAGCACACATTTTGTCTGATTTAAAATTTAACGACCGCGTGGGCATAACGACCCCCCGGGTCTCCATGTTGTCCTCTGCTATGCCATCTACGTCACCAAATGATGTAATAATTTTTCTTAGCCCTTCGTCTCATCACAAGCTTCCCAGAAAACATATTATAATAAGAAAATGGAGTTACGTAGCAAACGTTATGGCCGATTTAAGATTTAACGATCGTGCGGGCATGGCGACGACCCCAGGTCTCCAAGTAGTCTGCCGCTATGCTATTAACATCACCAAATGATGTAAAAATTTTCCAAGTCCTTTGTCTCATTACAAGCTTTCCAAAAACAAATCATAGTAAGAAAACAGAGTTACGTAGTAAACGTTACATCTGATTTAAAATTTAACGACCGCGGGAGCATAACGACGCCTCTAGGTCTCCATGTTGTCTTCCGCTACACCATCTACGACACCAAATAACGTAATAATTTTTCCTAGGCCTTCGTCTCGTCATAAGCTTTCATGAAACATATAATAATAACAAAAGGAAGTCACGTAACAAAAGTTAAGGCCGATTTAAGAATTAACGACCGCGCGGGCATTACGACGACCCTTGGTCTCCAAGTAGTCTTCCGCTACGCTATCAACATCACCTAATGATGTACTAATTTCCTTGGCCCTTCCTCTTATTACAAGCTTTCCGAGAAGATATTATGATAACAAAATAGAGTTACGTTGCAAAAGCTATGAACGATTTAAAATTTAACGACCGTGCAAGCATAAAGACGACCCTAGGTCTCCAAGTAGTCTTCCGCTTTGCTATCTACATCAACCAATGACATAACAATTCCCAGGGCTTTTTTCTTATTACAAGTTTTCAGAAATATTTCATAATAAGAAAACAAAGTTACGTAGCAAAAGTTATGGGTGATTTAATATTTAACGACCACTCAGGCATAACGACAATCCTAGGTCTCCAAGGAGTCTTCCGCTATGCTATCTACATAACAAATGATGTAATAATTTTCCAGGGCCTTCGTCTTATTACAAGCTTTCCAGAAATATATTATAGTAAGAAAATAGAGTTGCGTAGGAAGCGTTATGTCCGCTTTAAAATTTAACGACTACGCGGGCATTACGATACACTTACGTCTCCACGTAGTCTTACGCTATGCTATTTGTATCATCCAAAGATATACTAATTTTCCAGAGCCTTTGTCTTATTGCAAACTTTCCAAAGTAATATTATATAAAGAAAACGGAGTTACGTAGCAAAATTTATGACCGCTTTAAGATTTTAACGACCGCACGAACATAACGACGACCGCAGATTTCCAAGTAGTCTTCCGCTATGCTACTTATATCACACCACCCTGTAAAAATTTTCCAGGGCCTTCATCTCATTCCAAGTTTTTCATAAACAAATTATTATAAGAAAACAGAGTTATGTAGAAAACATTATGGCCGATTTAAGATTTTAACGACCGCGCGGGAGTTACAACGACCCCTGGTCTCCAAGTAGTCTTCCGCTATGCTATTTACATCACCCAATGACGTAACAATTTTCTAGGGCCTTCATCTTATTACAGGCTTTCTGGAACAAATTATAATAAGAAAACGGAGTTACGTGTAAAAAGATATGACTGATTTAAGATTTACCGACCGCGCGGGCATAACGACGACCCTAGGTCTACAACTATTCTTTTGCTATGCTATCGACATCACCCAATGATGTAACAATTTCCCAGGGTTTTCATCTTATTACAAGCTTCCTAGAAACATATCATATTAAGAAAATGGAGTTACGTAGTAAAAAATATGGCCGATTCAAAATTTAACGACCGTGCGAGCATAACAACGATGGTAGGTCTCTAAGGACTTTTCTGCTGTGATATCTATATCACCTAGTAACGTAATAATTTTCTGAGTCCTTCATCTTATTATAAGCCTTCCAGAAACAAATTATAGTAAGGAAATAGAGTTACGTAGCAAACGTTATGTCCGATTTAAAATTTAACGATGCCCCTGGGTCACCATGTTATCTTCCGCTTTGCTATCCACATCACCAAATGATGTAATTTCCTGGGCCTTCGTCTCATTACAAGCTATCCGAAAACATATTATAATGAGAAGATGGAGTTACGTATCCAAAGTTAGTGCCGATTTAAGATTTACAGACCTTGCAGGAATTACGACAACCCTAGATCTCTAAGTAGTCTTCCACTATGGTATCGATATAGCCTAATCATGTAACAATTTCCCAGGACCTTCGTCTCATTCCAAGCTTTCCAAAAAGTAATCATATTAAGAAAATGGAGTTACATAGCAAAACTTATGACCGATTTAAGATTTAACAACTGTGCGGTCATAACGACGACCGTAGGTCACTAAGGAGTCTTCCGCTATGCTATCTACATCACCTGATGACGTAATAATTTTCCAGGGCCTTCATCTTATAACAAGCTTCCAGAAACATATTATTATAAGAAAACAGAGTTACGTAGCAAACGATATGTTCGATTTAAAATTTCACGATTGCGTTGGCATAACAAAGCTCCTGGGACTCCATGTTGTCTTCCGCAAAGCTATCTACATCACCAAATGATGTAATAATTTTTTCTAGGCCTTCGTCTCATCATAAGCTCTCCAGAAACGTATTATAAAAAGAAAACGGAGCTACGTAACAAAAGTTATGGCCGATTTAAGACTTTAACGACCGCACGAGCATAACGACAACACCAGGTCTCCGAGTAGTCGTCTGCTATGCTGTTTTCATCACCCAAAGACGTAATAATTTCTAGGGCCTTCACCTCATTACAAGCTTTCTAGAAACATATTATAGTGAGAAAACAGAGTTACATTGCAAACATTATGTTCGATTTAAAATTTAACGACTGCGCGGGCATAACGATGACCCTAGGTCTCCAAGTTGTCTTACGCTATGCTATCTGTATCATCCAATGTTGTAATAATTTTCTAGGGCCTTTGTCTTACTACAAGCTTTCTAGAAAAGTATTATGAAAGGAAAATAGAGTTACGTTGCAAAAGTTATGACCAATTTAAGATTTTAACGACCATAAGGGTATAACGACGACCTCAGGCCTCCGAGTAGTCTTTTGCTATGCTGTTTAGATAGCATAATGATGTAATAATTTTCCAAGGCCTTTGGCTCATTACAAGCTTTCCAGAAACATATTATAATAGGAAAATGGAGTTACATAGCAAAAGTTATGGCCGATTTAAAATTTTAACGACCGCGCGGGCATAACGACTCCCTTAGGTCTCCAAGAAGTCTTCCGCTATCCTACCTACATCACCCAATGACATAATAATTTTTCAGGGCCTTCGTCTAATTACAAGCTTTCTAAAAACATATTGTTGTAAGAAAACAGAGTTACGTAGCAAACGTTATGTGCGATTTAAAGTTTAACGACCGCATGGGCATAATGGTCCCCTGGGTCTCCATTTTATCTTCGGCTATGTATCTACATTACAAACTTTCCAGAAACACACTACAATAAGAAAACAGAGTTACGTAACAAAAGTTATGGCCGAATTAGGATCTAACGACCGTGTAGGCATAACGATGACCCTAAGTCTCCAAGTAGTCTTCCGGTATGCTATCAACATTACACAATGACATAATAATTTTCCTAAGCCGCCGTCTCATTACAAGATTTCCAGAAACATATTGTAAAAAAGAAAAATATTGTTATGTATCAAAAGTTTTGGCCGATTTAAGATTTACCGACCGCGCAGTCATAACGACGACCCTAGGTCTCCAAGTTACCTTCTGCTAGGTATCTGCATCCCCCAATGATGTACTACTTTCCCAGGGCCTTCGTCTCATTACAAGCTTTCTGAGAAGATATTATAATAAGAAAACAGAGGTACGTAGCAAAAGTTATGACCGATTTAAGATTTAACGACCGCACGGACATAATAACGACTCGAGGTCTCCAAGTGGTCTTCCGCTGTCTCCAAGTGGTCTTCCGCTATGCTATCTACATCACCCAATGACATAACAATTCCTAGGGCTTTCGTCTCATTACAAGTTTTTGGAAACATTTCATAATAAGAAATCGGAGTTATGTAGCAAAAGTTGTGGCCGATTTAATATTTAACGACCACTCGGGCACAAAAAAGACCCTAGGTCCCCAAGGAGTCTTCTGCTATGCTATCTACATCAACCAACGATGTAATAATTTTCCAGGGCCTTTGTCTTATTAAAAGATTTCCAGAAATATATTATAGTAAGAAAACAGAGTTATGTAACAAACGTTATGTTCGATTTAAAAGTTTACGACTGCGTGGGTATAACAACACCCTAGGGTCTATATGTTGTCTTTTGCTATGCTATCTACATCACCAAATGTTGTAATAGTTTTTGCCAGGCCTTCATCTTGTCACAAGCTTTTAAGAAACATAGTAGAATAATGAAAACACCAGGTCTCCAAGTTATCTTCCGCTGTGCTGTTTACATCACCCAATGACGTAATAATTTTTTAGGGCCTTCATCTTATTATAAGCTTTCTAGAAACAATAGTGAGAAAACAGAGTTACGATGCAAATGTTATGTTCGATTTAAAATTTAAAGACTGCGCGGGCATAACGACGACCCTAGGTCTCCAAATAGTCTTTCGTTATGCTATCTGTATCATCCAATGATGTAATAATTTTCTAGGACCGTTGTCTTACTACCAGCTTTCCAAAAAAAAATTATGAAAGGAAAACGGAGTTAGGTAGAAAGAGTTATGGCCGATTTAAGATTTTAAAGACCACACAGGTATAACAATGAACTCAGGTCTCCAATTAGTCTTCCGTCTCATTACAAGCTTTCCAGAAACATATTATAAAAAGAAAACGGAGTTACGTAGCAAAAGTTATGGCCGATTTAAGATTTTAACGGCCGCACGAGCGTAACAACGACGCCAGGTCTCCAAGTAGTCTTTCGTTATACTATTCACATCACCCAATGATGTAATAATTTCCCGGTGCCTTCATCTTACTACAAGCTTTCTAGAAACATATTATAGTAAGAAAACAGAGTTCGTAGCAAATGTTATGTCCGATTTAAATTTTAACGACCGCGTGGGCATAACGACGCCCCTCGGTCTCCATGTTGTCTTCCGCTATGCTATCTGTATCAACCAATGATATAATAATTTTCTAGGACCTTTGTCTTATTACAAGCTTTCCAGAAAAATGTTACAATAAGAAAACAGAGTTACATAGCAAAAGTTATGGCCGATTTAACAGTTTACGGGCATAACGAAGACCCCAGGTCTCCAAGTAGTCTTCCGCTATGCTGTCCAGATCACACAATAATGTAATAATTCTCCAGAGCCTCCGTCTTGTCACAAGCTTTATAGAAACATAATATAATAAGAAAACAGAGTTACATAGCAAAAGTTATGGCCGATTTAAGATTTTTTAACGGTCGCCCGGGCGCAAGAACGACCATAGGTCTCCAAGCAGTTTTCCGCTAGGCTATTTACATCACCCAATGATGTAATAATTTTCCAAGGCCTTCATCTCATTAAAATCCTTTTAGAAACATGTTATAGTAAAAAAACAGAGTTACATGGCAAACGTTATGACTGATTTAAGATTTAACGGCCTTACGGGCACAAAGACGACCCTAGGTCTCCAAGTTATCCTCCGCTAAGCTATATGTATCAACCAATGATGTAATAATTTTCCAGGGCCATTGTCCTATTACAAGCTTTCCAGAAACATATTCCAAAAAGAAAACGGATTTACGTAGCAAAAATTATGGCCGATTTAAGATTTTAATGACCACACGGGCATAATGACAACCCTAGGTCTCCAAGTAGTCTTCCGCTATGCTGTTTAGACCACACCATGACGTAATAAATTTCCAGGGCCTTCAGCTCATTACAAGCTTTCCAGAAAACTTGTTATAAGAAGAAAACAGAGTTACATAGCAAACGTTACGGCCGATTTACGGTTTGATGATCGCGCAGGCATAACGACGACCCTAGGTCTCCATGTTGTCTTATTCTATGCTATTTACCCCACCTAATGAGGTAATAACTCGTCTCATTACAAGCTTTCAAGGAAGATATTATAAATAGAAAACGGAGTTATGTAGCAAAAGTTATGACCGATTTAAGATTTTTAACGATCGCGCGGGCATAACGACACCGTAGGTCTCTAAGAAGTCTTCCGCTATCCTATTTACATCACCCAATGAGTTAATAATTTTCCAAGGCCTTCGTCTAATTACAAGTTTTCCAAAAACATATGGTAGTAAGAAAACAGAGTAACGTCGGAAACATTATGTTGGATTTAAAGTTTAACGATTGCGTGGGCATAACAACCCCCTTGGTCTCCATGTTGTCTTCCGCTATGCTATCCATATCACCAAATGATGTAATAATTTTTCTTTGGCCTTCGTCAAATCACAAGCTTTCCAGAAACATACTATAACAAGAAAACAGAGTTCCGTAGCAAAAGTTATGACAGATTTAAGATTTTAACGACTGCACAAGCATAACGACGACCTTATATATCCATGTAATCTTCCACTATGCTGTTTACATCACCCCATGATATAATAATTTTCTAGAGCCTTCTTCTTATTACAAGATTTTTAGAAACATATTATGATAAAAAAACAGAGTTACATAGTAAAAGTTATATCTGACTTAAAATTTAACGACCGCACGGGCATAACGACGCCCCTAGGACTACAATTAGTCTCACGCTATGCTTTCTTTGTCATTCAATAATGTAATAACTTTTGAGGGCCTTTGCCTCATCGCAGGCTTTCCGGAAACGTATTATAATAGGAAAACGGAGTTATGTAGCAAAAGTTATGGCCGATTTAATATTTAACGACCACGCGAGCATAACGAAGACCCTAGGTCTCCAAGTAGTCTTCCGCAATGCTATCAACATCACCCAATGATGTAATAATTTTCCTTGGCCATCATCTCATCATAAGATTTCCAAAAACATATTACAAGTAAGAAAATGGAGTTACTTATCAAAATTTTTGGCCGATCTAAGATTTACCGATCGCGCGGTCATAACGACAACCATAGGCTCCAAGTTATCTTCCGTTATGCTATCTATATCACCCAATGATGTAATAAGTTTTCCTAGGCCTTCGTCTCATCGCAAGCTTTTCAGAAACATATTACGATAAGAAAACGGAGTTACTAGCAAAAGTTATGGTCGATTTAAGATTTTAATGATGGCACGAGCATAATGACGATCCCAGGCCTCCATGTAGTTTTCCACTATGCTGTTAACATCACCTCATGATGTAATAATTTTCTGGAGCCTTCTTGGTATTACAAGCTTTATAGAAACATACTATGATAAGAAAACGGAGTTACTTAGTGAAAGTTATATCCGACTTAAAATTTAACGACCGCACGGGCATAACGACGCCCCCAGGACTCTAAGTAGTCTTACGCTATGCTCTCTTTGACATTCAATGATGTAATAACTTTTGAGGGCCTTTGTCTCAGTGCAAGCTTTCCGAAAACGTGTTATAATAAGGAAACGGAGTTCCGTAGCAAATGTTATGGCCGATTTAAGATTTCACGATCGCACGGGCATAACGACGACTCTTGGTCTCGAAGTTGTCTTCTTCTATGCTATCAACATCACCCAATGATGTAATAATTTTCCTCGGGCATCGTCTAATCAAAGATTTCTAGAAACATACTATAAGTAAGAAAATGGAGTTACGTATCAAAATTTTTGGCCGATTTAAGATTTACCGACTGCGCAGACGTAACGACAACCCTAGGCTCCAAGTTGTCTTCCGCTATGTTATCTATATCACCCAATGATGTAATAATTTTTCCAAGGCCTTCGTCTCATCACAAGCTTTCCAGAAACATATTATGATATGAAACAGAGTTACGTTGCAAAAGTTATGGCCGATTTAAGATTTTAACGACCGTATGAGCATAACGACGACCCCAGGTCATGTAGTCTTCCACTATGCTGTTTACATCACCCCATGATGTAATAATTTTCTAGAGGCTTCTTCTTATTACAAGCTTTGTAGAAACATATTATGACAAGAAAACGAAGTTATGTAGCAAATGTTAGTTCCGACTTAAAATTTAACGAGCGTGTGGGCATAACGATGCCCCTAGGTCTCCAAGGAGTCTTCTGCTGTGCTATCTACATCACCCAATGATGTAATAGTTTTTAGGTCCTTTGTCTTGTTAGAAGCTTTTTAGAAACATATTATTGTAGGAAAACAGAGTTATGTAGTAAACGTTATGTCTGATTTAAAATTTAACGACCGCACGAGCATAACGACGCCCCTGGGTCTCCATATTGCCTTTCGGTATGCTATCTACGTCACCTAATGATGTAATAATTTTTGGTAGGCCTTCTATCCTCAGAAGCTTTCTTGAAACATATTATAATAAGAAAACAGAGTTACGTAACCAAAGTTATGGACGATTGAAGATTTTAACGACCGCACGAGTATAACGATGATCTCAAGTCTACATGTAGTCTTCTGCTATGCTGTTTAGAGCATAGTGGTGTAATAATTTTCCAGGGCCTTTTTCTTCTTATAAGCTTTCCAGAAAAATATTACAATAAGAAAATGGATTTACGTAGTAAAAGTCATGACCGATTTAAGATTTTAACAACCACACGGGCAAAACGATGACCCTAGGTCTCCAAGTAGTCATCCACTATGCTGTTTAGATCACACCATGATGTAATAATTTTTCAGGTCCTTTGTCTCCTTAGAAGCTTTCCAAAAACATATTGTAGTAAGATAACAGAGTTATGTAGTAAACGTTATGTCCGATTTAAAATTTAACGACCGCAAGAGCATAACGACGCCCCTGGGTCTCCATGTTGCCTTCTGCTATGCTATCTACGTCACTCAATGATGTAATAATTTTTGGTAGGCCTTCGTATCCTCATAAGATTTCTAGAAACATATTATAATAAGAAAATTGAGTTACGTAGCCAAAGTTATGGACGATTGAAGATTTTAACGATCGCACGGGTATAACACGACCTCAGGTCTCTGTGTAGTCTTCTGCTATGTTGTTTAGATAGCATAATGGCGTAATAATTTGCAGGGCCTTTGTCTTCTTATAAGCTTTCCCGAAAAATATTACAATAAGAAAATGGATTTACGTAGTAAACGTCATGACCGATTTAAGATTTTAAAAACCACATAGGCAAAACGATGACCCGAGGTCTCCAAGTAGTCATCCGCTCTGCCGTTTAGATCACACCATGATGTAATAATTTTCATGGCCTTTGTCTCATTAAAGCTTTCCAGAAAACTTATTATAATGTGAAAACAGAGTTACGTGGCAAAAGTTATAGCTGACTTAAGATATAACGATTACGCAGGCATAATGACAACCCTAGGTTCCTAAGTTGTCTTCCACTGTGCTATAAACATCACCCAATGAGGTAATAACTTCCCAGGGCCTTCGTCTGATTAAAAGCTTTCTGAGAAGATATTATGAAAAGAAAACAGAGTTACGTAGCAAAAGTTGTGGCTGAGTTAAAGTATAACGACCGTGCAGGCATAACAACGACCCTAGATCTCCAAGGAGTCTTCCGCTACACTATGTACATCACCCAATGAGGTAGTAACTTTCCGGGGCCTTTTTCTCATTACAAGCTTTCCAAAAACATATTATAATAAGAAGATAGAGTTACGTATCAAAATTTAAGATTTACGTTTCAGAATGTATTATACAAGATTTAAGATTTACCAACCGCACAGGTATAACGACGAGCCTAGGTCTCCAAGTAGTCTTCTGCTATACTATTGACATCACCAAATGATGTAACAATTTCCCAGGGCCTTCGTCTATTTACAAGCTTTCCAGAAATATGTCATAATAAGAAAATGGAGTTACGTAGCAAAAGCTATGGCCGATTTAAGATTTAACGGCCGCACGGGCATAGCGACGACCCTAAGTCTCCAAGTAGTCTTCTGCTATGCTATCTACATCACCCAATGATGTAATAACTTTTCAAGTCCTTCATCTTGTTAGAAGCTTTCTAGAAACATATTATAGTAAGAAAGAGTTACGAAGTAAACCTTATGTCCATGTTATCTTCCGCTATGCTATCTACATCTCCTAATGTTGTCTTACGTAGCAAAAGTTATGGCCGATTTGAGATTTTAACGATTGCACGAGCATAATGATGAACCCAGGTCTCCATGTAGTCTTCTACTATGCTGTTTACATCACCCCATGATGTAATCATTTTCTAAAGGCTTCTTCTTATTACAAGCTTTGTAGAAACATATTATGATAAGAAAAAGGAGTTATGTAGCAAAAGTTAGATCCCACTTAAAATTTAACAACCGCCCAGGCATAACGATGCCCCTAGGGCTCTAAGTAATCTTACGCTACACTATCTTTGTCATTCAATGATGTAATAATTTTTGAGGGCCTTTGTCACAGCGTAATGTTTCCAGAAACGTATTATAATAAGATAACGGAGTAATGTAGCAAAAGTTATGGCCGATTTAAGATTTTGAACGACCGTACGAGCATAACGACGACCCTAGGTCTCCAAGTAGTCATCCGCTGCGGTATCGACATCACCCAACGATGTAACAATTTTCCGGAGCCTTCGTCTCATTACAAGCTTTCAAGAAACATATCATAACAAGAAAATAGAGTTACATAACAAACGTTATGGCCTATTTAAGATTTAACGACCACGCGGGAATAACGATGACCGTAGGACTCCAAGAAGTCTTCCGCCATGCTATCTACATCATCCAATGATGTAATAATTTTCCAGGACTTTCGTCTAATTACAAGCTTTCCAAAAACATATTGTAGTAAGAAAAAAGAGTAATGCAGCACACGTTTTGTCTGATTTAAAATTTAACGACCGCGTGGGCATAACGACCCCCCGGGTCTCCATGTTGTCCTCTGCTATGCCATCTACGTCACCAAATGATGTAATAATTTTTCCTAGCCCTTCGTCTCATCACAAGCTTTCCAGAAAACATATTACAATAAGAAAATGGAGTTACGTAGCAAAAGTTATGGCCAATTTAAAATTTAACGACCGTGCGGGTATGGCAACGACCCTAGGTCTCCAAGTAGTCTACCGTTATGCTATTGAGATCACCAAATGATGTAAAAATTTCCTAAGGCCTTCGTTTCATTACAAGCTTTCCAAAAACAGATCACAGTAAGAAAACAGAGAGTATGTAACAAACGTTACATCCGATTTAAAATTTAACGACCGCGAGAGCATAACAACGCCTCTAGGTCTCCATGTTATCTTCCGCTATGCCATCTATAACATCCAATAACGTAATAATTTTCCTAGGCCTTTGTCTCGTCACAAGTTTTCATGAAACATATATTAATAACAAAACGAAGTCACGTAATAAAAGTTATGGTCGATTTAAGAATTAACGACCGAGCGGGCATTACGACGACCCTAGGTCTCCAAGTAGTCTTCCGCTACGCTATCAACATCACCTAATGATGTACTAATTTCCTTGGCCCTTCCT
>QLOD02155751.1:0-14236 GCA_003260245.2 Sideroxylon spinosum
CACACACACACACACACACACACTCTCTCTCTCTCTCTCTCTCTCTCTCTCTCTCTCTCTCTCTCTCTCTCTCTCTCACATTGAAGTAAATAAATTAAAGAAAATAAATGTCTAATGGAAATTTGTTTAATTCAATTCAAGATCCTTATTTTTTATTGTAATAATGAATAAATAAATCTACTAAGTTTTTGAAAGTCATGCCACAAGTCACATAATATTTTATTTTATCGAATTCTTATTAATTGTTGAGATATAATAATGATTTTTTTAGCTCATATATATTTAAAAGTTTCTCTTCACCATAAATTATATGTATTATTATATTTAGTTTTTCTTAAATTAAATTACTCTAAAATTATAAGTTGACAACAATAAATTTTTGACAAATTTATTTCAAAGAGTTTTTCTTATTTTTGATAAAATTATCTAATTATATGTAACACTGTGACTAAGCTAGGTAGCAATTATCAACATGTTGAGAATTTTATGCCAACTATTCCACTATCACATTGGTCCCCATGCGTAAAGGATCCTTCTTTTGGGCCTCTCAGTGAGAGCCTCATGTTAGGAGTATTAGAGAGAGCACATATGGGACTTACCAAAAAAAAAAAAATAAGACATGTGAAAGTGGCTGAAAGATTAGTCTTAAGGCCAACTTTTGCTGCATTACACCTCAAGTCACATTCATATCTCATGCTTTCTTCAAAGTGTTGTTTTCATGCCAACTCTTGGTTGCTTAATACATCTTATGCTCCTTTAAATTGTAAAGATTAATACGTATCTACATTTTTAGGGGGGAGAAGCTTCCTTTCTCAACACCTAGAATTTAAGAAAGGGAGGGGTAGAGAGAGAGGGGAAGGAAGTGAAGAACATAGTTTAAGATAAAAATCTATTCTCTCTTTTGTAACCTAAATTTTTCATCAACTCTTAATTTTATAAATTAAGAGTAATTTCAGCCTGATTTTTATTTTCTTTAATAAGTTATTTTCATATTTAGGCATTAAAAATCAAAGAGATTTTGTGGTAGAAAATCATACTTAAGCTTGGTGACAAAAGACCCAATTTTTAAGAAGACAGCACTGCTATAATTTTTGAGAATTTTAAAACATGGTTTCAGAACTTTTTTTTTTTTTGATATTTTAACTGGAGATGCATCTATATGTTGGCATTACTGTGTAAAATGTTTAGAATTTAATTCAAAGTATGGAGGAAGTTAAAAATCATACACTGAGCTGCTATTATGAGGTTCATAGCACTGACAGCACTAACACTTGTTACTGAGATGGGTATATTTCGAGCTAGACATGTAGAGGTTCCAAAATATATAAGCCACATACTTTGATTATGTTTAAGTGAAATCAGATTTCAATTCTAAATTAAGACAAAATATGTTGATCCCAAAGTTACCGCAAACATTTGATTGATGGTTATATGTTTGAAAATAGCTACCGAGCTTTGAGAATGCTGAAACCTTAGCATAATACTCTTCCATACGTATTGGTTATGTGATGGAAATATTAAGGCAAGAGGATGAGTATTTAGCTTAAGACCCTAGCTTAAGAGATTAGGTTCTAGTATTGTAAACTTGCACTTTTGTTTTAAATAGTGATACGTGACTTGTAATTCCTTATTAAGAGTCATTGTACATTGATTTTGGACAAGCACAGAATGTGTGCACCATTAGCTATGCCTTCAGGAAGAATTACATGTTCTCGAGTAAAGGATTTCATTATTGTTAAAATGTTTTCTAATTGGAGTCACGAATAATGATTTACTTAATGAAATATATGATTTTGTCTGTCGATGCATTCTTAACAAGTGTCAGTGCTTGAGAATGGTAAAAAGACAAAGTAGATATGAAGTAATAAGGTTGGAGAATATTGACTAGATATCTTGATGCTCTGACGTCCTTCCATTTTCATATTATAGAGGTCGCTCCTCTTGATTTTGTTTGAAACTTGTTCATGAAAGAAGTGTGAAATCGATGATACATATGAAATGTAATATCTTAAATATCCTGCAAGCTTTTAGCTAAAGTTTGTTGAAAGACTGATCTCTTTTATCGATAGTTTGAGATTTGTTAATCTTTGAAAAGATTTACATGTTATTTGTCAAAACTGAAAAGTATGACTATACTTTTTATTGAATGTGTTTACTAGTTATGCCATGTTTCATACGAGTTTTAGCTTATGAAGTTATCCTAGAAATATACTTTTCAGATTAGCAGCGGTAGATAGACTTGGCTTTGTTCACAAGTCAAAATCTTTTTGGTTTATCTACTTTGGGTATTAGGTATATAGTACTAGTCTGAGATGTATATAATACTGTTTTGGTGCGTGTATAGAACTATATAGACTTGGAGGCTTGTGTTTGATAGTCTATTTGTTTTGATCAAGTTTTACTAGGATTATGTATATCGATGATATTAAGTACTTACGTTGACTCTACACATAGAACTCAAGTTATCTAATGAAATAGTTAATGAGATTGTTCTTAAGGTGTGTTTAAATTCTAAGAAAGGAAGCTTAAACTCAATTCTTGATAAGCAAACTTTAACTTAGATGATTTTAAGTGAATTTTCCTTAACTGTTTTATAATTAGGCCTTGGGTGACGTAGACGTACGGCCGGTCATTGGCCTTTAAACCTACGGATTTTGGGACGTGACACTCTCAATGTGCTTAATGGTTGTAATCATCGTAGATTCATTATTTATTAAATATCTAATTCCATTATTTTCCTTCTATCATTCATTCTCTCTCTCTCTGTCTCTCTCTCTCTCTCTCTCTTTAGGGTTAATTTCTTTCACCCTCATTTGTATTAATAAACAAGTTTTTTTAAGGATCTATTCTTAGAGTAGAAACTTTTTGCTTATCTCGATAGTCTTATTTCGAGCTTTGTCGAAATTAACAGTTATAACCTTATTAGTCCCTTTATTTATTAACTATCTAATCTATTTATTTTTCTTCTATCATTTCCCCTCTCTCTCTTAGAGGTTCATTTCTTTCCATATTCCTTTGTATCAGTGAACAAGTTTTCTAAGACTATTCTTGGAGCAGAAACTTTTTGCCCATCTCATGAGTCTTACTATGGGTTTTGCCGAAATTGATAGTTGTGATCTTAGTAGTCCCTTTATTTACTCTCTCTCTCGCTCTTTCTTTGCGGTTCATTTTTTTCCTCCTACCGTATATGAATAAACAAGTTTTTTTGAAAATCTATTTTAAGTGGAAAACTTTGTGCCCATCTCGTGAGTCTTATTGTGGGTTCTGTCAAAATTAATAACTGTGACTTTATTAGTCCCTTTACTTATTAAATATCTAATATCTTTATTTTCCTTCTTTCTCTCTCTCTCCCCCCACACACTCTCTTTGGGGTTCATTTCTTGCCCTTCCTTTGCATTAATGAACAATTTTTTTCTTTAAGGATTTATTCTGGGAGTAGAAACTTTTTGCATATCTTAATGGTCTCAATATGGAATCCATCAAAATTTATAGTTATGACCTTAGCAGTCCCTTTATTTATTAAGTAGCTAATTTTTTTATTTTCCTTTCATCCTCTCATCACTATCTTTCTCTCTCTCTCTATATATATATATATATATCTCCTTTTGGGGTTCATTTCTTTCTTCCACATTTGAATCAATGAACAAGTTTTCTTGAGAATCCATTATGGGAATAGAAACTTTTTGCTCGTCTCATGAGTCTTATTATGGGTTATACTGAAATTAACAATTATAACCTTAGTACTCCCTTTCTTTATTAAATATCTAATCTCTTTCTCTCTCTCTCTCTCTCTCTCTCTCTCTTTCTCTCTCTCTGTTATCTCTCTGGTATTCGTTCTTTTTCCCATCATTTGTATTAATGAACATGTTTTTTTGAGAATCTATTTCGGGAGTAGAAACTTTTTGTCTATCTCAAGAGTTTTACTATGTGTTCTATTGAAATTAATAGTTATCATGTTACCAGTTTCCATATTTATTATCTAATCTCTTTACTTTCCTTCTCTCTCTCTCTCTCTGGGATTCATTTATTTCCCTTTCATTTGTATTATTGAGCAAAGTTTTTATTTTCTCTCTCTAAGGATCTATTCTGGGAGCAGAAACTTTTTGCTCATCGCGATGGTCTCATTATGGGCTCTGTCAAAATTAACAATTGTGATCACAATAGTCCCTTTATTTATTATCTATTTTTTTTATTTTCCTTCTCTCTCTCTCTCTCTCTCTCTCTCTCTCTCTCTCTCTCTTTTCTTTGGGGTTCATTTCTTTTCTCCTCCTTCGTATCAATGAACAAGTTGTTTTTTGAGAATCTATGCTAAGAGTAGAAACTTTTTGCCAATCTAATCTTACTACTCTCTCTCTCTGTGGGGTTCATTTCTTTTCTCCTCCTTCGTATTAATGAACAAGTTGTTTTTTGAGAATCTATGCTAAGAGTAGAAACTTTTTGCCAATCTAATCTTATTACAGGGTCTGCCAAAATTAATAGTTGTGACTTTAGCTAGAAGGTGGATCAAAGATAGAGATGACTATCTCGGCCGATCCATTCGTACCCTACTTGATTCGTATCCCAAACGGGTAGGAGATTTAAGGAATTTGTTAGAGCTCGGATAAGGTATGGTGATATTTTTTTAAAAACTTTGGGGATCGGTAGAGTACGAGTATGAGTATGTCCCTGTCCTATACCCTATCCTACCCATACTCTCATACATATATATATATATATATCCTAATTTTTTTAGTGTGTTTGTTACGACAAATTTCTCAGCAAGATAGGGAATTAGGAATCTGACCTTCTTTATCTATTAGCTTCCTATTAAATTGCTTTGTGTTCCAGGTTATAAAGAAACTATGAATTGAGATAAACCAATTGTGAATGTTTCTTTGTTTGCTTTTTCTACCTTGAATCGTAAACCTATTAAAAAGGTAGGATAATAACAACCTAATAAGTGCTTTCTAAATATATATGCATGTTATTTTTCGATTTTCTAAATATATATTAGGATTCTGCTCTATTTTCTTATAAGTTATACTTTAGAATTTTTGTATTTTGGTAATTGTTTTTCATTTCGGGTATCCCTATTCTCCACTTGGGATGGAGATAGGGAGTAAGAATAAATCCACATTAGGATTGAGTAGGGTATAAGGATTGATTTTAATTTCGTGATTGAGTATGGAGATAAGTATACCTGTTCTCTACCTACCTCATACCCATCTCTAATCAAAGAAAGGTAGATTCCTTCTCCCCTGGACTGATGGGGGTTTATGTAGTGGTCGGCCTTTCCACCAAAACGCCTTCTTGGTTGAAAGCTTGCACGAAGGACATGTTCCTCTCTGCCCTCTCCTCTCCAAAGGTTAAGGGAGAGACTGCACCTTTTTCTTTTCGGAATCTTATCTTATTGTGGTTTTAGCCGAAATTAGCAGCTATGAGCTTAGCAGTTCCTTATTTATTAAATATCTAATCTCTTTAATTTTCCCTCTCTCTCCCTCTCTCTTGAGTTCATTTCTTTCCCGTAACAAGTTTTTTTGAGAATTTATTTTGGGAGTAGAAAATTGTTGCCATCTCGTGAGTCTTGTTGGGCATCCTGCTAAAATTAACAGTTATGACTTTAGCAATCCTTTTATTTTATTAAGTATTTAATCTCTTTATTTTCTCTCTCTCTCTCTCTCTCTTTTTTTTTTTTTTTTTTTTGCGTGGTTCATTTCTTTCTCCCTCCTTTATATCAACGCAAGAGCTTTTTTAAGAATTTAATCTGGGAGTAGAAATATTTTGCTCATCTCAATGGTCTTACGGTGGGTTTTATTAAAATTAACAGTTGTGACCTTAACAGTCCCTTTATACATCAAGTATTTGTGTGCGTGCGTAGGGGAAGGTGTGTTTCATTTCTTTCCCCTCCTTTGTGTTGATGAACAAGGTTTTCTAAGAATCTATGCTGGAAGTAGAAACGTTTTACCCATCTTGTGAGTCTTACTGTGGATTATGCTGAAATTAACAGTTCTATCTTTAATAGTCCTTTTATCTATTAAGTAATTAATTTTTTTACTCTCTCTCTTTCTAGTTCATTTCTTTTCTCCTCCTTTGTATTAGCGAAACAAGATTTTTTGGGAATATATTTTGGTAGAAGAAATTTTTTGCCCATCTCGCCTCACTATTGGCCCCACTAAAATTAACGGTACGGTCTTAGTAGTCTCCTTATTTATTGTCTCTCTTAATGGTCACGGTTTGAGCCACATTGTAATTAACGGCCGCTTATTTATTGAGTATCTACTCTCTCTCTCTCTCTCTCTCTCGCTCTCTCTCTCTCTCTCATTCTTTTCCTCTTCCTTTATATTATTGAATTATTATTATTATTTTTTTTTTGGATCAAGTATGGAAATAGAACTTTTTTCTTTTCCCTTTTCCCTCTAATATACAATAGACTAAATGTCTAAAGAAAATTCGTTTAATTCAAATCAATACTTTTTTTTTTCTTTTTGAGCAGAAATCAATACTTATTTTGATTGTAATAATAAATAAATAAATCTAATAAGTTTTTTTATCTAAGTTTTTTAGAATCATACCACAACTCACATAATATTTTATTTGATCTAATTTTTATTTGAAAGTTATATTTTATCTAATTATTATTAATTGCTGGGATATAATAATGAATTCTTTAGCTCATATATACTTAAAAATTTCTCCTTACAATGATATTTAGTTTTTCTTAAATTAAAATTAATTTAAAATTTTTAGTGAAGAAAATAAATCAATTATATTTTTATTAGTTATTATTTATCTTCTTTTAAATTTATTAATTTTAATTTTATTATATCTCATCTATCAAATAAAAATGAGAAAATAAAGTACTATTTGAGTTGTGATGTGCGTCTAAAAGTGTAGCTAGATTTGTATAATAGTGTAGTATTTATTTATTACACGCAATATGTGTGTAATTTTTTATTTTTAATTAAATATTTATTTCAACTTTAAATAAATTACTAAACATATTTAAAATAAAACATAATGAAACACCTGTAAAATATTAAATAGTTAATATCAAATGGAATTTAGGTAAATAATTTATATTAAATGATATTTTTCAAAGATTAAAAAAACTTAAGATTGTGGGTGCTTAAAGGTAAATTAAACACCAAAATTATAATAAAAATATTCAAACTCTTGTAAAATATTAAATAGTTTTAAATGGTATTTGAGTAAATAATTTGTAACTAATTGACATTTAAAGAAGCTTAGAAAAAATAAAAGTAGTGGCCTGTTTAAAAGACACTTAAGAGAACACTAAAAAAATATAAAATTAAATTTAAGTGATAGTTACTAAAAAAGTATTTTTATTTCTATGAAAAGTATTAATAGTTGTCGAAGATTGAGAGATACTGGTGAAAAAAAAAAAATCAAAAACTTCCTCCCAAATTGAGATTACATTAATTTTTAAGTTTTATCAAATACTTCTAGTGATTCCTTTATATAATAGTATATTATATAATAGTATATAATAGTATAGGTTAGAAAATAATAAAAAGAAGTATAATATTTTATAATAAATACTAGATAGAACTCTAAATAGGAGCATCTTTGTTTTAATTTCATTGGATAATCATAAGTTACTGATAATTGCTATTAGGAGTTAATAGATAGATTATAACAAGTTATGGATGAGTTTATAAGAAAGGTGTAAACACTTCCCAATTGAAAGCATTTATTCAATAAACAATTTTCTTTAGTGAAAAGCACTCTTAACCTTGTATATAACATTAAAATTTTGAGTATTCAAGTTGAAAACTTCTCTCTCACACATTAAATAAGAATATGATGTTCTTGCAAAATGTTTAATTAGAATAATATGACAATATCATTCTTGCTACTAGAAGATTTTTTTGACGGGTTAAAGTGATAGGTCCCACAATTTTCCTTTATTATTAATTTTTTTGATTTTTTTTTATAGGAAATGGCATTAGTCTTAACAGCTCCATTGCACGCGTTGAGGGTACTCATGATGATTGAACAAACTAATAGTAGCCTATTAATGGTCTTTCTCGTTATTAAGATTAAACCTAAGTCTGCATTTGGCCCAAAGCTGAGATCATAGTGAACACACAAATGGGGAGAGAAATAATGAGGGAGAGAGAGAGAACACCAAAGTTGATAGGCTCTGGCATGAATGTATTATCTCTTTCGGTGAGAGATGCTCTTGAGGATATCATAAGTGCATGTCTCTCTAATTTGCCTTTTTCCCCGGTTATTGTAAGTGGCAGGCAAATAGGCAATGCGTTCTTTGAAAGAGAGAAAGAGATTGATTTAATATTATGTTAATTATTCTTACACTCCCTTAATTATACTTGATTTTTAATTATCCTTTTTATCTATTAATTCTAACACTTTAATCCTCTCCCTTACTTTAAAAGAAATTTCATTTGAAAATCGTTAAAAAATTGGATGTAATAAGGTCAACAATTAACTTTTTGTATAATACAACTTTATCAAGACTAAAATAATCTTAGATATAAGAAAAACAAATAAATACATATATATATATATATAAACATACATATAAATTTTATCCTTCTCTTATTCTATTTACCCATTTAAAAATTAATTTACAATAAATGTTATAAAAGAATAATTGAATTTATTAAAATAAAAATTAAATTTTAATAAATAATAATTTATTATATCCTAATTTTTTTATTAATAAAAAATTAAATACTATTAAAAATACATAATGATTCAATATTAAAATAAAATTGATATTACGAAAAATTTATTATCTAAAAAAATAATAATTTTTTATTAATATTATTAATTCAAATTAAAATAAATTACTATTAAATTAATTTTTTTATTTTTAATAGTAATTTATTTTAATTTATTAATTTAATCAAAAAAATTAGTTTAATTTCATAGTAATTTATTTTAATTTGAATTAATAATATTAATAAAAAATTATTATTTATTTGGGTGTGTCTGGAATGATAAAAAGTGAGATAAAGTAAGATAAAATGAGATAAGTTGTGGATTCATAATTAATACAGTGAGATAAAAAGTAAATAAAATTTAAAGATTTTTCAGAAAATTTCAGAGAAATTTAGTGCACTAAATGCACCAAGTTTTTAGTAATATCTAATTTTTTTCTTTAACAGTAAATCACTACATATTTTTAATAGTAATTAATTTTTATTAACATTAAAAAATATTGTAAAAGAATTCATTTCAATCATAAATTATTATTTATCAAAGTTTTTTATTTTTATAAATTCAATTATTCTTTTATAACATTTATTATAAATTAATTTTTATATGGGTAAAGAGAGTAAAAGAAGAATAAAATGTATACCTATACACACACACATAGACATATATGTATTTATTCATTTTTTTCTTGTATTTGAGTGTATTTTGGTCTCAATAAAGAAGTATATTATATAAAGGATTGACTGTTGACCTTGTTTTATCCAATTTTTTAATGATTTTCAAACGGAATTCCTTTTAAATAAGTAAGAGGATCAAAGTGTTATGATTAATTGATAAAGGGATAACTGAAAATCAAGTGTAACTGAAGGGGTTAATTAGGGTTAATTAACCCTTAATATTACCTACTTAGGTCATGTTTGGATTAAGGAGATTTAAAATTGTTCACTTGTTTCATTCGTGGTGTAAAATAAATGAAAAAAAAAATCTTTTATGTTTCAAAGAGTGACAGGTGGTGAGATTGAAAACAGACAAAATTAATGTTACTTCACAATTAATTGATAGAACAATAGTCACCAGACACCATCTCAAATGTTCATAATTATGACTTCAATGATCTAGTTTTTATATTAATATCAACATGTATTAATATTACCTATAATATAAACATACATATATTTACGCTGCAAAATGTATATATTAAACATTGCGTAAATTAAATTCAATTATTTCGATTTATTTAACATTAGAATTCTAAAATTACAATTAAAATCGATAACTATTATTTTTACATAAGTTAACAAAATCAATTATTGTTAGATAATCACTTAATCAAATCAACTATTATGCACACTCCTATTGTTCTTTGTTATTGTTATTTTTATAAAAATATGTAAAGAGTGTGTGTGGTGAAATATGAAATGAGATATGCTACACAAATTTATCTAAATTTCAAAGTCAATAGAAATTTTAGGTACTGAAATATAATTTTTTTTGAAAGTTTTTAAAAAGAAATTTGTAAAACAAACTTACAGAAAAATTATAGAAATAACTTGTGAGAATAAAATTTATTAATCAAAAGATACTAATATTGTTTAAAAAAAGTATTTAAAAATTAACGAAGAGTGAGAGAATGTATTTTTATGTGAAGTGACTAAATAAACAATCAAAGTGAAGACAAAAAATAAAAAGATAATTAATATTGGTCATTAAACAAATTCAATGGTTGAAAATATTTCAAATTTAATTTCTTGACCTTTCTTATTATATAGACTTTAAAAAAATTAATTCAAAAATTTTTATAAAAAGGGTATTAAAGATACGAGAAAAGTGAGATGGTGTTTTTCAATTGAAGTGATTGAAAAAATAACTAAAATGGATAGAAAAAGAATAATCTTTATCGTTGAGCAAATTTGACTATTAAAAATATTCAAAATTCAAGTTCTTGAGCTTTTGTTTTACATGTATATAATAAAATGCAACACATTTCAAAAATTCTCTCACAAATTATAATCAATGGATGAGATTGAGTTTCACATACAAATGAGTAGTTGAGATTTTTTTACCTACAAAACTTCCCCTATAAGCTGTTGCATACACCTAAATATACACATATATGTACATACATATTAGATACCCATCATTAATGCTCTTCTGCACGTCCCATCTTCTAATTTTCACTGCATCCCCTCCCCTCCTCTTTCTCTCTCTCTCTCTCTCTCTCATTTAAGAAAGTAATCAATCTTTTGGATTTTTTTTCTATAATTATTAAATTTATTTTCTTCTATTTCAAATTAATAAAAATTAAAAATTAACCAAACCAAGCCTTTTTCCTACTTGATGGGGTTGGTTATATAGATTTGATAACGTCATTCAAATCTGTTTAGGATCATATCCTCCGTTTGGACTAGGTAAGATCATGTTTTATAGTTTATTTCCAACTTCTTCTAGGTCTCCATCTCCCTCTCCTTCTCCTATACCTCAAAATCTCCATGCTTTCATATCTTTTAACTGATGCCTCCATTGGATGTCTTCTAATATGACCAAACTATCTTAAATAATTTTATCTCATTTTATCTTCAATTGGTGCTATTCCTACTTTACCCCTAATCTCCTCATTCCGAATCCTATGTCTCCTTACGATCTCGCACATCCATCTTAGCATTCTCATCTCTGTAACTACCATCTTCTAAACATGATTATACTTTATTGCCTAACACTCTGATCCATATAACAACGCTAGTCTTACTGTCACCTTATAATACATTCCTTTCACCTTGAAGGGGATTTTTCAATCACACCAGACCCCCGAAATACTCTTCCATTTGGTTCACTTGGCCTGAATTACATTAATATCAATTCCTCATCCTGTTGCACTATAGATCTAAGGTATCTAAAGTTTTCCTTCTCTATAATCTTTTGTATGCCCAAACTTACTTTTACATAACCAATTATCCTACTTTGACTAAACTTGCATTTCATATATTCCGTTTTGCATCGATTTTAGCCTAAATTCTTTTGTCTCTAACGTTTTTCGCCAAAATTCTAACTTAGCATTCACTTATTCTCTCGTCTCATCTACTAAAACAATGTCATCAGTAAATAGTATACACCATGGTACCTCATCCTGAATATGTCTTGTAATCTTATCCATAACTAAGGCCAACAAGAACGGGCTTAATGCTGAGCCTTGGTGTAGATCAATCGTGATAGGAAATTCCTTAGTCTCACTGCTAATCATCCATATGGATGTCACGGCTCTATCATACATGTCCTTTATCGCATCAATATATGTGACACACACTCATTTCTTTTCCAATACTCTCCATAGAATCTCCCTAAGAACCCGGTCATAAGCCTTCTCCAAATCAATGAACACTATATGTAAATCTTTTTGACCTTCTCTATATTGTTTCGTTAACCTCCTCAGGAGAAAGATAGTTTCCATGGTTGATCTCCCAGTCATGAAACCAAATTGATTCTCTGAAATGTTTGTTGTCCTTCTTAGTCTTCTCTTAATAACTTTCTCCCATTATTTCATCGTATGGCTCATCAATTTAATCCCATGGTAGTTCACACAATTTTGAATATATCATTTGTTCTTGTATATGGGTATAAGGATACTTTTCTTTCATGCATTAATCATCGTCTTGTTCTTTAGCATTACTTCAAAACTTTTTGTCAACTAACTTATGCCATCCTCCCCAAAACACCTCCAAATCTCAATAAGGATACCATCTGGCCCAACCACTTTCCTATTCTTTTTCGTTTTTAGTACTTTTTTTACTTCCTCGCTACTGATTCTCCTGTAGAACATATGATTCATTTCTTCCCTAGAAGTGGTAAGATGCCCTAATTGTATGTCACTACAACTACTTTCGTTAAATAACTTATCGAATTATCTTTTCCAACG
Source organism: Sideroxylon spinosum (assembly GCA_003260245.2). Lineage (NCBI taxonomy): Eukaryota > Viridiplantae > Streptophyta > Magnoliopsida > Ericales > Sapotaceae > Sideroxylon > Sideroxylon spinosum. The sequence goes on from QLOD02155751.1 coordinate 12,593, forward strand.
CTCCTTATCTCCGCTTCCTTTACTAACACCTTTTCATCTTTATTCTTAATACATTTAACTTGATTTAAGTCTTTGGTCCACCTATCTCTAGTTTTAGCAAGCTTGAATATCTCTCTTTCGTCTTCTTTAGTGTCGAGTCGCCTATATAGCTCCTAAAATGCCTTTGCCTTAGCCTCACGAACTGTTTTTTTGTTCCTTTTTTTGCTTCTTTATACCTCTCCAATTTGCTTCATTTCGATCATTTTGACAAGATTTAAAATGCTCTCTTTTAACTCTTATCTTATCTTAGATAGTCTTGCTCTACCACTATGCTCTTTCTGTGCCGGAGGACCTCATTTGGATACTTCTAAGATTTTTTTCCGACCCTCCTTTTAAGATTTTTTTTCCTACACTCCTAATACACTCTGCTACCTTATCCCACATATTTTTGCACTCTCATTTACCCCCCAAACATCTTCCTCTAGTACTATTTGCCTTAATACTAATTGCTTATCACCTTTCAAGTTCCACCATTTAGTGCTTGAGTATCTATACAACTTCTTTTTTCAAGTCCACCTTCGGAGTTGCACATCTATGATCAACAACTTATGTTGGGAAGTCAAGCTCTCCTCCAGTATAACCTTACAATCTTTACAAGCTAAACGGTTTATTTTCCTAGTTAAGAAAAAGTCAATCTATGTCTTTGAGGAGCCACTCTTATAAGTCACCAAATGTTTCTCTCTCTTCCTAAAAAAAGTGTTCGTCACCATGAGATCATAAGTCACTACAAACTCCAAAATATCCTTCCCTTCTTTATTTCTATTATCGTATCCATATCCTCCATATACTTTTATATATTCATCTACGCCGCATCCTACATGACTATTCAAATCTCCTTTTATGAAAACCATTTCTTCTTAGGGTATCTCTAGTAGCACTTATTCCAAATCTTTCCAAAATTTCTCCTTATGTTCATCTCCTAAGCCCACCTGGCGGCATACGCACTAATTACATTCATTATGTCTTCTTCTAACACTAACTTAATTGTAATAATCCTATCTCCACAGCATTTTACATTAACTATATTTTCTTTTAGGTTCTTGCTTACCACAATGCCGATCTCACTCCTCAATATATTAAGTCCCGTATACCATCAAAATTAAAAACTAAATACTAAAAATTAATTTTTTTGCTTCTCAAACAAAAAGTGATAATTTTTTCCAAATTAATGGGGATGTTTAAAAGACAAAAAGTTAGTAAAATTGTAACGTATCGTAACTTTTTAATGTCTGAAGGACAAATTCAAAATTTTTTATGGAGCTCACTAGCAAATAACTTATACCTATGGCACTCCTACATCAAAATTAAATATGTACACAATTAAAATTGAAATATGTTAGTATATCTTCCATTTGCATGCCATGCCGATGGGTAACTAACTTGGTAAAACTAATGTCATCTATACGTCAAATTAAAAACTTTGAGTTTTTGAAAAGAAAAATATATTAATATATTTTAATTTTAAGTACATATGTATTTAATTTTAATTAATGATTGTTGTATGTATAAATTATTCGTTAGTGTATACAAAAGAAAATACAATTCCTCATTCAGTGCGAGGCTAACAAGAAACCCCCAACTGCATTTTATTAAGATAGAGAATTT
>QLOD02155798.1:0-14228 GCA_003260245.2 Sideroxylon spinosum
ATTATTACATTATTGAATAATACAGATAGGATAATGTGTAAGACTACTTGGAGACCCAAGGACATCGTTATGCCTGCGCGGTCGTTAAATTTTAAATTGGATATAACTCTTGCTACGTAACTCCGTTTTCTTGTTATATTATGTTTCTACAAAGGTTGTAATAAGAGGAAGACTCTGGAAAATTATTACATCATTGGGTGATCTAAACAGCATAACGGAAGACTACTGGAGACCTAGGGTCGCTGTCATGCCCGCGCGGTCGTTAAAATTTTAAATCGGCTATAACTTTTACTACATAACTCCATTTTTGTTATTATAATGTTTTCTGGAAAGAATCTGAGAAGACAAAGGCCCTGGAAAATTATTACATCATTGGGTGATGCAAACAGCATAGCGGAAGACTCCTTGGAGACATGGGGCCATTGTTATGCCCTCACGGTTGTTAAAATCTTAAATCGGCCATTACTTTTGCTACGTAACTCCGTTTTCTTGTGATAATATTTTTTTGGAAATTTTGTAGTGAGACGAAGGCCCTGGAATTTTAACATCATTAGATGATACAGATAGCATAGCGTAAGTCTACTTAGAGACCTAGAGGCATCGTTTTGCACACTTTGTCGTTAAAATCTTAAATCGGTCATAACTTCTGCGACGTAACTCCGTTTTCTTATTATAATATGTTTCCAGTAAACTTGTAATAAAACAAAATCCCTAGAAAATTATTACATCATTGGGTGATGGAAACAGCATAGCGGTAGATAACTTGGAGACCTAGGGTCGCCGATATGCCCACGCAGTCGTTAAATCTTAAATCAGTCGTAACTTTTGCTACGTAAGTCCGTTTTCTTATTATAGTATTTTCTGGAAAGCTTGTAATGAGACGAAGGCTCTTGAGAATTGTTACATCATTGGGGGATGTAAACACAACAGCGGAAGACTACTTGGAAACCTGTGGTCGTTGTTATGGCTGCGCGGTCAGTAATTATTAAATCAGCCATATCTTTTGCTACGTAACTCCGTTTTTCTATAATGATATGTTTCCGAAAAGCTTGTGATAAGACAAAGGCCCTGGAAAATTATCACATAATTTGATGATACAGATAGCATAGCGTAAGACTACTTGGACACCCATGGGTGTCGTTGTGCCCGCGCGGTCATTAAAATCTTAAATCGGTCGTAGCTTTTGCTACATAACTCTGTTTTCTTATTATATTATGTTTCTGCAAAGCTTGTAAAAAGGCAAAGGCTCTGTTTTCTTATTATATTATGTTTCTACAATGCTTGTAATAAGACGAAGGCTCTGGAAAATTATTACATCATTGGGTGATGTAGATAGTGTAGCAAAAGACTACTTCGGAACTAGGGTCGTCATTATGCCCGCTCGGTCGTTAAATCTTAAATCGGACATAACTCTTGCTACGTAACTCCGTTTTGTTATTATATTATGTTTCTGGAAAGCTTGTAGTAAGATGAAGGCCATTGGGAATTGTTACATCATTGGGGGATATAAACACAATAGCGAAAGACTACTTGGAGACCTGGGGTCGTCGTTATGCCTGCGTGGTCGTTGAAATCTTAAGTCGGGCATAACGTTTACTATGTAACTCCATTTCCTGATTATAACATTTTTCTAGAAAGCTTGTAATGAGACTTACATCATTGGGTGATGTAGACGGCATAACAGAAGACTACTTGGAGACCCAGGGGCATCGTTTTACCCGCGCGATCGTTAAATTTTAAGTTAGACAAAACTTTTTCTACGTAACTTCATTTTCTTATTATAATTTGTTTCTGAAAAGCTTGCCAAGCGATGAAGGCCCTCAGAAATTGTTACATTATTGAATAATATAGATAGCATAACGTAAGACTACCTGGACACCCAGGGGCATTATTGTGTCCGCGCGGTTGTTAAAATCTTAAATCGGCCATAACTTTTGCTACGTAACTCCGCTTTTGTTATTATAATGGTTTTCTAGAAAGTTTGTGATAAGACAAGGGCCCTGGCATTGGCTGATATAAATAGCATAGCGGAAGACTGCGTGGAGACCTGGGGTCGTCGTTATGCCTGTGCGGTTGTTAAAATCTTAAATTGGGCATGACTTTTGCTACGTAACTCAGTTTTCCTACTATAACAATTTTCTAGAAAGCTTGTAACGAGACGAAGGCTCTGGAAAAATTGTTACAACATCGGGTGATGTAGACAGCATAGTGTAAGTCTACTTCGAGACCCAAGGGTCCGTTATGCCCTCGCTGTCGTTAAATTTTAAATCGGACATCACTCTTTCTACGTAACACCATTTTGTTATTATAATATGTTTCTATAAAGCTTGTCATAAGACGAAGGTCCTAGAAAATTATTACATCATTGGGTGATGTAAACAACATAGGGGAAACTCCTAGAGATCTGGGGTCGTCCTCATGCCCGCGCGGTCGTTAAAAAATCGTAAATCGGCTATAGCATTTGCTACGTAGCTCCATTTTTGTTATAATAATATGGTTTTTTGCAAAGCTTGTCATGAGACAAAGGCTCTAGGAGATTATTACATCATTGGGTGATGTAAACAGCATGGCGGAAGACTACAGGAGACCTGGGGTCGTTATCATACCCACGCGGTCGTCAAAATCTTAAATCGGCTATAACTTTTGCTACGTAACTCCATTTTTGTTATGATAATATCTACTTGGAACTTTTGTTGCAAGACGAAGGCCCTGGAGAATTTTAACCTCATTGGATGATACAGACGGTATAGCGTAAGTATACTTGCAGACCAAGGGGCATCGCTTTGCCCACTTGGTCGTTAAATTCTATGTCAGACATAACTTTTTCTACGTAACTCCGTTTTCTTATTATAATGTTGTTTCTGGTAACCTTGTAATAAGACGAAGGTGCTGAAAAACTATTACATCATTGGGTGATTAAAATAGCTTGGAGACCTAGGGTCGTCGTTACGCCCGCGCGGTCGATAACTCTTCAATCGGCCATAACTTTTGCTACGTAACTCCGTTTTCTTACTATATCATTTTTCTAGGAAGCATGTAGTGAGACAAAGGCCTGAGATAATAGTTACATCATTGGGTGTTGTAGACAGCATAGCAGAAAACTACTTGCAGACCCTGGGGCGTCGTTATACCTGCGCGGTCGTCAAATTTTAAATCAGACATATCTTTTGCTACGTAACTCTGTCTTGTTATTATAATATATTTTTAGAAAGTGTGCAAAAAGCCAAAGGCCTTCGAAAATTATTACATCATTAGGTAATGTAGATAGCATAGCGGAAGATTGCTTGGAGAACTAGGGTCATCGTTATGTCCGTGCGATCAATAAATCTCAAATTGGCCATAACTTTTTCTATGTAACCCCGTTCCCTTATAATAATTTTTTTCTGGAAGGCTTATAAGAAGACAAAAGGCTCTAGAAAAGTATTACGTCATTGGATGATGTAAATAGCATAGCGGAAGACTAGTTCGAGACCTAGGGTCATCGCTATACCCGCGCGATCGTTAAATTTTCAATCGGCCATAATGTTTGTTACGTAACTTCGTTTTCTTATTATAATATGTTTTCAGAAAGCTTACGAAGAGACAAAAGCCCTCCAAACTTATTACATTATTGAATAATACAGATAGCATACATTAAACTACTTGGGGACCCGGGGGCGTCATTATGCCCGCGTAGTTGTTAAATTTTAAATCGGACATAACTCTTACCACATAACTCCGTTTTCTTATTATATTATGTTTCGGCAAAGATTGTAATAAGACGAAGGCCCTAGAAAATTATTACATCGTTGGGTAATGTAAACAGTATAGCGGCAGACACTAGAGACCTGGGATCGTCGCCATGCCCGCACTGTCGTTAAAATCTTAAATCGGTTATAACTTTTACTACGTAACTGCGTTTTTGTTATTATAATGTTTTTCTGGAAAGTTTGTGGGAAGATAAAGGCCCTGGAAAATTATTACATCTTTGGGTGATGGAAATAGCATAACGGAAGACTCCTTGGCAACATGGGGTCATTGTTATGCCCGTGCGGTCGTAATAACCTTAAATCGACCATAACTTTTGCTACGTAACTCAATTTTCTATGATAACAAATTTCTAGAAAGTTTGTAGTGAGACGAAGGCCCTTGAAAAGTTTAACGTCATTGGATGATATAGACAGTATAGCATAAGTCTACTTGGTGACGCAGGAGTCGTTTTGCGACTTGGTCGTTACATTCTAAATCGGACATAACTTCTGCTACGTAACTCCGTTTTCTTATTATAATATATTTCTAGTAAACTTGTAATAAGACGAAGGCCCTACAAAATTATTACAACATTAAGTGATGAAAACAGCGTAGCGGAAGAAAACTTGGAGACCTAAGGTCGTCGATTGCCCGCACTATCGTTAAATCTTAAATCAGTCATAACTTTTGCTATGTATCTCTGTTTTCTTATTATAGTATGTTTCTGAAAGCTTGTAATGAGATGAAGGCCCTTGAGAATTGTTACATCATTGGGGGATGTAAACATAATAGCAGAAGACTACTTAGAGACCTGTGGTCATCGTTATGCCCACGCGATCGTTAAAATATTAAATTGGGCATAACTTTTGCTACGTAACTCCATTTTCTTATTATAAAATTCTTCTAGAAAGCTTGTAATAAGACAAAGGCCCTGGAAAATTGTTACATCATTGGGTAATGTAAATAGCATAGTAGAAGACTATTTAGAGACACAGAGGCGTCGTTATACCCGCGCAGTCATTAAATTCTATGATGAAAATTACATAGCGGAAGACAACTTGGAGACCTGAGGTCGTTGATATGCCTGTGCGGTCGTTAAATCTTAAATCGGTCATAACTTTTGCCACGTAACTCCGTTTTCTTATTATAGTATGTTTCTATAAAACTTATAATGAGACGAAAGCCCTGGAAAATTATTACATCATTGGGTGATGAAGATAGCGTAGCGGAAGACTACTTGGAGACCTAGGGTCGTCATTATGCTCGCGCGGTCGGTAATTCTTAAATCGATCATAACTTTGGCTACATAACTCTGTTTTCTTATAATGATACGTTTCTTGAAAGCTTGGGATGAGTCGGAGGCCCTGGAAAGTGATCACATCATTGGATGATACAGATAGCATAGCGTAAGACTACTTGGACACCCAGGGGCGTCGTTATGCTAGCGCGGTCGTTAAAATCTTAAATCAGTGATAACTTTTGCTACGTAACTCTGTTTTCTTCTTATATTATTTTTCTGGAAAGTGTGTGATAAGGCAAAGGCCCTAGAAAATTATTACATCATTGGGTGATGTAAACAACATAGCAGAAGACTACATGGAGACCTGGGGTCGTGTTATGCCCGCACAGTCGTTAAATTCTTAAATTGGGCATAACTTTTGCTACGTAACTCTATTTTCCTATTATAACATTTTTCTTGAAAGCTTGTAATGAAACGAAGGCCCTGGAAAATTGTTACAACATTAGGTGATGTAGACGGCATAGCGTTAGTGTACTTGGAGACCCAGGGGCGTCGTCTTACCCACTTGGTCGTCAAATTCTAAATCGGACATAACATTTGCTATGTAACTTTGGTAAGTTATTATAATATGTTTTTCGAAAGCGTGTAACAAGTCAAAGGCCCTGAAAAATTATTACATCATTGGGTGATGTAGATAGCATAGCAGAAACTACTTGGAGAACTAGGGTTGTTGTTATGCTCGTACGATCAGTAAATCTTAAATTGGCTATAAATTTTGCTACGTAACTCTGTTCTCTTATTATAATTTGTTTCTGGAAGGTTTATAATAAGAGGAAGGCTCCAGAAAATTATTACGTCATTGTGTGATTTAAATAGCATAGCGGAAGACTACTTGGAGACCTTGGGTCGTCGTTATACCTGCTCGGTCGTTAAATCTTAAATCGGCAATAACTTTTGTTACGTAACTCCGTTTTCTTATTATAATATGTTTCTGGAAAGCCTGCAAATAAGATGAAGGCCCTCATAAATTATTACATTGTTGAATAATACAGAGAGCATAGCATAAGACTATTTGGAGACCCAGGGGCGTCGTTATGCCTGCGCGGTCGTTAAATTTTAAATCGGACGTAACTCTTGCTACGTAACTTCATTTTCTTATTATATTACGTTTCTGCAAAGCTTGTAATAAGACGAACGCCCTGAAAAATTATTACATCATTAGGTGTTGTAAACAGGATAGCGGAAGAGTACTAGAGACTTAAGGTCGTGGTCATGCCTGCACGATAGTTAAAATCTTAAATCGGCTACAACTTCTGCTACGTAACTCTGTTTTTGTTATTAGAATGTTTTCTGGAAAGTTTGTGATTAGACAAAGGCACTGGAAAATTATTACATCATTGGGTGATGTAAACAGCATAGCGGAGGACTACTTGGAAACATAGGGTCGTTGTTATACCCGCGCGGCCGTTAAAATCTTAAATCGGCCATAACTTTTGCTGCGTAACTCCGTTTTCTTATGATAATATGTTTCTGGAAAGTTTGTTTTGAGAGGAACGCCCTAACAAATTTTTACGTCATTGGATTATACAGACAGCATAGCGTAGGTCTACTTGGAGACCTCGGGGCGTCACTTTCCCCACTTGGCCGTAAGACTACTTGGGCACCTAGGGGCATCGTTGTGCCCGCGCGGTCATTAAAATCTTAAATCAGCTATAACTTTTGCTACGTAACTCCGTTTTTGTTATTATAATGTTTTCTAGAAAGTTTGTGGTAAGAAAAAGGCCCTAAAAAATTATTACATCATTGGGGAATGTAAATAGCATAGCGGAAGACTACATAGAGAGCTGGGGTCATCGTTATGCCCGCGCGGTCGTTAAATCTTAAATCGGCCATAACTTTTGCTATGTAACTCTGTTATCTTATTATAGTATGTTTCTGGAAAGCTTGTAATGGGACGAAGGCCTTGAAGAATTGTACATCAGTAGGGGATGTAAACACAATATCGTAAGACTACTTGGAAACCTGGGGTAGTCGTTATGCCTGCACGGTCATTAAAATCCTAAATCGGGCATAAATTTTGCTACGTAACTTTGTTTTCATATTATAATATGTTTTTGGAAAGCGTGTAACAAGCCGAAGGCCCTAGAAAATTATTACATGATTGGGCGATGTAGACTGCATAGCAGAAAACTACTTGAAGAACTAGGGTCATCGGTATGCTCGTGAGGTCAGTAAATCTTAAATTGGCCATCACTTTTGCAACGTAACTCCATTCTCTGATTATAATTTATTTCTGGAAGGCTTATAATAAGAGAAAGGCTCTGAAAAATTATTACCTCATTGGGTGATGTAAACAGTATAGTAGAAGACTACTGGAGACCTAGGGTCGTCGTCATGCCAGTGCAGTCATTAAAAATCTTAAATCGGCCATAACTTTTGCTACATAACTCTATTTTTATTATTATAGAGTTTTTTTGGAAAGTTTGTTATTAAACAAAGGCCCTGGAAAGTTATTACATCATTGTGTGATGGAAACAGTATAATGGAAAACTACTTAGAGACATGGGGTCATTATTACGCATGCGCGGCCGTTAAAATCTTAAATCGGCCATAACTTTTGCTACGTAACTCCATTTTCTTGTTATAATATGTTTTTGGAATGTTTGTAGTGAGACGAAGACCCTGGAAAGTTTTGACATCATAGGCTGATACAGACAGCAAAGCGTAAGTCTACTTGGTGACCTTGGGGCGTCGTTTTGCCCACTTGGTCGTTAAATTCTAAATCCAACCTAACTTTTGTTACGTAACTCTGTTTTCTTATTATAGTATGTTCCTAGTAAGGTTGTACTAAGATGAAGGCCCTGGAAAATGATTACATCATTAGGTGATGAAAATAGCATAGTGGAAGAGAACCTAGAGACCTGGGTCGTTGATATGCCTACGCGATCGTTAAATCTTAAATCGGTCATAAATTTTGCTACGTAACTCCATTTTTTTGTTATAGTATGTTTCTGGAAAGATTGTAATGAGACAAAAGCCTTGGAAAATCATTACATCATTAGGTGATGTAGATAGCATAGCGAAAGACTTCTTGGTGACTTTGGATCGTCGTTATGCCTGCGCGGTCGGTAATTTTTAAATCGGCCATAACTTTTGTTACGTAACTCTGTTTTCTTAAAATGATATGTTTCTGGAAATCTTATGATGGGATGAAGGCCCTGGAAAATTATCGCATAATTTGATGGTACAAAAAGCATAGCGTAAGGCTACTTGGACATAGAGGGGCGTCGTTGTGCCCGCGCGGTCGTTAAAAATCTTAAATCGGCCATAACTTTTTCTACGTAACTCCGTTTTTGTTATTATTATGGTTTTCTGGGAAGTTTGTGACAAGACAAAGGTCCTGGAAAATTGTTACATCATTCCGTGATGTAAATAGAATAGCGGAAGTCTACATGGAGACCTGGGTCGTCGTTATACCCACGCAATCGTTAAATCTTAAATCGGCCATAACTTTTGCTATGTAACTCCGCTTTCCTATTATAGTATGTTATTTGAAAAGCTTGTAATGAGATGAAGGCACTAGAAAACTGTTACATCATTGGGGAATGTAAACACAATAGCAAAAGACTACTTGGAGGCCTGGGGTCATCGTTATGCTCGTGCGGTTGTTAAAATCTTATATCGGGCATAACTTTTGTTACGTAACTCCGTTTTCTTATTATAACATTTTTCTAGAAAGCTTGTAATGAGACAAAGGCCCTGGAAAATTGTTACAACATTAGGTGATGTTGATACCATAGCGTAACTTTACTTGGAGACCCAGGGGCATCGTCTTGCCCACTTGGTTGTTAAATTCTAAATCGGATATAACTTGTGTTACGTAACTCCATTTTGTCATTAAAAAATGTTTTTTGAAAGCATGTAACAAGTCGACGGCATTGGAAAATTATTACATAATTGGGTGATGTAGATAGCATATCAGAAGACTATTTGGAGAACTAGGGTCGTCGTTATGCCCGTGCGGTCAATAAATCTTAAGTTGGCCATAACTTTTGCTACGTCACTCCGTTCTCTTATTATAGTATAGCGGAAGACTACTTGGAGACCTTAGGTGCGGGCATAACAACGACCTTAGTCTCCAACTAGTCTTCCGCTATGCTATTTACATCACCCAATGGCGTAATAATTTTTCAGAGTCATCGTCTTATTATTAGCCTCTAGAAACAAATTATAGAAAGAAAACGGAGTTACGTAGCAAATGTTATGACCGATTTAAGATTTATGGACCGTGCAGGCATAATGATGACTGTAGTTCTCGAAGTAGTCTTCTGCTATGCTATCCACATCACCCAATGATGTAGTAATTTTCTAGAGCCTTCGTATAGTTACAAGCTTTCCAGAAAAATATTAGAATAACAAAACAGAGTTACGTGGCAAAAGTTATGTCCCATTTAAAATTTAACTACCGCAAGGGCATAACGTTGCCCCCAGGTCTCCAGGTATTCTTCTGCAATGCTTTCTGTATCATCCAATCATGTAATAATTTTCTGGGGCCTTCGTCTCATTGTAAGCTATTCGGAAACATAATATAGTAAGAAAACAGAGTTACGTAGCAAAAGTTATGGCCGATTTAAGATTTTACCGACCGCGTGCCCAAAAGGACGACCCTAGGTCTCCAAGTAGTCTTCCGCTATGCTATCTACATCACCAGATGAGGTAATAAATTTTCAGGCCCTTCCTCTCAGTACAAGCTTTATAGAAACATATTATAACATGAATGGCCGATTTAACATTTAATAACCGTGCGGGGATAACGACGGCCTTAGGTCTCCAAGTAGTCTTCCGTTATGCTATTTACAGCACCCATTGATGTAATAATTTTCCAATGCCTTTGTCTTATTACAAGATTTCTAGAAACATATAATAATAAGAAAACAGAGTTACATAGAAAAAGTTACGGCCGATAAGATTTTAACGACCGCGCGGGCATAATGACGACCCCAGGTCTCCAAGTACTTTTCCGCTATGCTATCTACATCAACCTAATGATGTAACAAATTCCCAGGGCCTTTTCACGTTACAAGCTTTCCAGAATCATATTATAATAAAAACGGAGTTACGTAGAACATGTTATGGCCGATTTAAGATTTTAACGATCCCACGGGCATAACAATGACCCCAGGTCTCTAAGTAGTCTTTCGCTATGCTGTTTGCATCCCCTGCTATTGTAATAATTTTCCAGGGCCTTCATCTTAACGCAAGCTTTTCAGAAACATATTATAGTAAGAAAATAGATTTACGTAGCAAAAGTTTTGTCCGATTTAAAATTTAAAGACCGCGTAGGTAAAATGACGCCCCTGGGTCTCCAAGTAGTCTTCCACTATGCTATCTGTATCATCCAACGATGTAATAATTTTCCAGGGACTTCCTCTCATTTCATGCTTTCCAAAAACATATTATAGTGAGAAAACGGAGTTACGTAGCAAAAGTTATGCCCGATTTTAAATTTAACGATCGCGCGAGCATAACGACAACCCCAGGTCTTCAGGTTGTCTTCCGCTTGCTTTTTAAATCGCTTAATGTTGTAATAATTTTCCAGGGCCTTAGTCTCATTCCAAGTTTCCAGAAACATAATATAATAACAAAACGGAGTTATGTAGCAAAAGTTAGAGCTAATTTAAGATTTTAATGACTGTGCAGGCATAACGATAACCCTAGGTGTCCAAGTAGTCTTCCGCTATGTTTTTTACATCACAGATGATGTAACAATTTTCCAGGGCTTTCTTCTTATTACAAGCTTTGTAGAAACAAATTATAAAAAGAAAACGGAGTTAAGTTACGAAAGTTATGTCCGATTTAAAGTTTAACGATCACACGGGCATAACGACGCCCTGGGTCTCAAAGTTATCGTACGCTAGACTATCTATATCATTCAGTGATGTAATAACTTTTGAGGGCCTTGTCTCATCGCAAGGTTTCTAGAAACATATTATAATAAGAAAACGGAGTTACGAAGCAAAATTTATGACTGATTTAAGATTTAATGATCGCACGAGCATAACTATGACCCGAGGTCTACAAGTAGTCTTCAGCTGTGCTATGTACATCACCTAATGATGTAATAATTTTCCCGGACCTTCGCCTCATTATAACATAACCATAAACATATTATAATAAGTAAACAGAGTTGCCCATCAAAAGTTACGGCCGATTTACGATTTTACGACCGTGCGGGCATAATGACGACCCTAGGTATCGAAGTAGTCTTCCGCTATGCTATCCACGTTACCTAACGACATGATAATTATCCAAGGCCTTTGTGTCATTACAAGCTTTCATGAGATATATTATAATAAAAAACGGAGTTTTGTATCAAATTTTATGGCCGATTTAAGGCTTAACGACCGCACGGGCATAACGACAACATTAGGTCTCCCTGTAGTCTTCTGCTATGCTATCTACATCACGTAATGATGTAATAATGTTTTAGGGCCTTTGTTTCATTACAAGCTTTCCAGAAACATACTATAATAAGAAAATAGAGTTATGTAGCAAAAGTTATAACCGATTTAAGATTTAACGACCGTGTGGGTATAACAACTACTCTAGGTCTCTAATTAGTCTTCCGCTATGCTGTTTTCATCACCCGATGATCTAATAATTTTTCTAGGCCTTCGTCTTATTACAAGCTTACCAGAAACATATTATAATACGAAAACAGAGTTACGTAGCTGAAGTTATGGCTGATTTAAGATTTAAAAACTGTGCGAACATAACGATGACCCCCGATCTCCAAGTTGCCTTCCGCTACCCTATTTATAATACCCAATGATGTAATATTTTTCCAAGGCCTTCGTCCTATTACAAGCTTTCCAGAAATATATTATAATAAGAAAGCGGAGTTACGTAGCAAAAGTTATGGTTGATTTAGAATTTAACGATCGCGCGGGCAAAACGACACTCCTATGTCTCCAATTAGGCTTATGCGATGATATCTGTATCATCCAATGATGTAATAATTTTCCAGGGCCTTCGTCTCACTAACAAGATTTCTAGAAACATATTATGACAAGAAAATGGAGCTACATCGAAATGACGTAATAATTATTGTGATAAGAAAATGGAGTTACATAGCTATGCTGTTTACATCACCCAGTGACGTAATAATTTTCTAGGGCCTTCGTCTTATTACAACGAGTTACGTAGCAAAAGTTATGTCCGATTTAAATTTTAACGACCGCGCGGGCAAAACAACCCCCCTGGGCCTCCAAGTAGTCTTACACTATGCTATCTGTATCATCCAATAATCCAATAATTTTCCGGGGCCTTTGTCTCATCGCAAGCTTTCCGAAAAAGATGACATTATAAGCAAACGGAGTTACTTAGCAAAAGTTATGGCCGATTTAAGATTTACCGATCGCTCGCCTGTAACGATGACCCTAGATCTCCAAGTAGTCTTCCGCTATGCTATCTACATCACCACATGATGTAATAATTTCCCAAAGCCTTCGTCTAATAAAAAATTTTGTAGAAACATATTACAATAAAAAAAATTGAAGTTACATAGCTGAAGTTATGGCTGATTTAAGATTTAAAAACCGTGCGAGCATAACGATGATCACAAGTCTCCAAGTAGTCCTTTGTTATGCTATTTACAACACCCAATGATGTAATAGTTTTCCAAGGCCTTCCTCTTATTACAAGATTATCAAAAACATATTATACTAAGCAAATAGAGTTACGTAGCAAAATTTATGTCCAATTTAAAATTTAACGACTGAGTGGGCAAAACGATGCCCCTGGGTCTCCATGTAGACTTACGATACGCTATCTATAATATCCAATGATGTAATAGTTCTCCAGGGCCTTTATCTCACTTCAAACTTTCTAGAAACAAATTATAATAAGAAAACGGAGATCGCGCGGACATAGCGACAACCCTAGGTCTCCATGAAGTCCTCAGGTATGCTATTTACATCACAAAATGATGTAATAATTTTTTTACAGGATTCACCTAATTACAAGCTTTCTGGAAACATATTATAACAAGAAAATGGAGTTACATAACAAAAGTTATGGTCGATTTAAGAATTACCGACCACGGGGGCATAATGACGACCCTATGTCTCCAAGTGATCTTCTGCTATGCTATCTACATCACCCAACGATGTAACAATTTCCCAGGACCCTTGTCTCTTTACAAGCTTTCCAGAACCGTATTATAATAAGAAAACGGAGTTACGTAGAAAAATTTATGACCGATTTAAGATTTTTAACAACCGCGCGGGCATAACGACGACCCTATCTCTCCAAGTAGTCTTCCGCTATGCTGTTTACATCCACTAATGGTGTTATAATTTTTCAGGGCCTTAGTCTTATTACAAGCTTTCGAGAAACATAATATAGTTAGAAAATAGATTTACGTAGCAAAATTTATGTCCAATTTAAAATTTCACGACCGCGCGGCTGTAACGACTCCCTGGGTCTCCAAGAAGTTTTGGACTAGGCTATCTGTATCATTAATGATGTAATAATTTTACAGCCCCTTCATCTCATTTCATGCTTTCCAGAAACATATTAGATTAATAAAAATGGAGTCACGTAGCAAAAATTATGGATGATTTTAAATTTAGCAACCCCGCGAGCATAACGACAACGCCAGGTCTCCAGGTAGTCCTCCGCTACGCTATTTACATCACCCAATGATGTAACAATTTTCCAGTGCTTTCATCTTATTAAAAACTTTGCAGAAACATATAATAATAAGAAAATGGAGTTACGTAGCAAAAGTTATAGCCGATTTAAGAAAAATTTAGTGACCCCGCAGGCACAACGACCCTAAGTCTCCAAGTAGCCTTCTGCTATGCTATCTACATCACCCAGGGATATAATAATTTTGCAAGGCCATTGTCTCTTTACAAGTTTTCCAGAAGACTACTATAACAAGAAAACAGAGTTACGTAGCGATTTAAGATTTAAGATATAAGATTTAACAACCGCGCTGGCATAACTACGACCCCAGGTCTCCAAGTAGTCTTCCGCTATGCTGTTTTCAACACCCAATTATGCAATAATTATCCAGGGCCTTCATCTTATTACAAGCTTACCAGAAACATATTATAATAAAAAAATGAAGTTACGTAGAAAAGTGTTAGGGACAAAATTGTAAAGTTGGCAAATCTAAAGTCAAAACAGAGTTCTGTAATGTTTAGACTTAGTGTAGGCTAAGACACTATAGTCTTGAGTCAAGTAGAAGTGT
>QLOD02155831.1:0-14223 GCA_003260245.2 Sideroxylon spinosum
TTTTAGTTGGATGAATTTCAATTTGTAATCTGAGCACCGATCTTAAACACCATCGGATCGGAAATTGTAAAATCCAAGCACTCCCTATTTCTCTGTTACTGAAATTTCAAATTTTGGCAACTGTTTTCGCTGGCTTAATATATTTCAATTGAAATTAATCTCTGTGAATCAAGTAGAGATTGATTGCATTACATGATTCAAGAGCTTGACTAATTAACGTTCAACCTGCTAGTTTTGGTTATTACATGATTTGAGCTTGAACAATAATGAGTAGAAAGTACATTCATACGAAAGGGTAAATTACAGTTTTGATCATGAGTTTTATTAAAGATTGCACTTTATTTTCATTTTTATTTTTCTAAAAAATTAAGATGAAATTTTTAGTGAAATTTAGAAATACAAAGTATGATTTACTCCTAACAAAATAGCTTTGAAGTTGTTGATTTATTATATCAATACTTGGGATGGACTATCGACACACATTGGCTCTGTCTTTTCTTTTCCCCCACTATTCTTTTTTTCTGATTTTCAGTTGCTTTCTTTTCTATTTTTCCTCCACTTGTTATTATACATGTTTAATTTTTTTAAACTTTATCCTTTTTTTGATTTTGATTTTTGATTTTTTGAATTCAGTTATTCAGGAGTGATTGTAGTTAAATGGTATTTATAAAATTTAAAATTCATAGAAGAGGGAGATCCAAAAAAAAAAATGTTTCCTTATATGTAATATAAATTATAAAAAATTACCAAATTCGCAAAAAGTAAAAGAATACTAATATTCAATTACCAGATTCCCTAATATTTAAATTCCCTAAAATAAGGTGCAGCTTTGGAACGCCAATCATTTTCAAAATATTCTAAAAAATTTTAAAGTTCTAACTTTTAAAAAATTTAAAAATTTTCAAAAAATTTAGCAAAATCAATTGAAATGCAAAATATTAGTGCGTTCCAGTGGATTTTCATAATAGTTCGTTTTAACAAATTTTGTTAAAATTTTAAAATAATTAGATTGATATTAATACTAAAAAATTTAAATTTTTTTTAAAATTTTTTAAAATTCTTTGCTAAAATTTTGTTAAGTGTCCTTTTATATAATTTTTAATAATTTTATATTAAATCAAATATAAACATTTAATCAACATTTCAAAATAATTTTTTATCCTTCAAATTTCAAAAAAATTTATTTTTTGATTTTTTTTTTTTATTCTTTTTCATCCGTCAAACGGCCTCAATAATTCACAGGAGAGTGGAGAAACGGACGGAAAGAAAACCAAGAAAATAGACAAAAACCCATTACTTTGGAGAAGACCAAGGATAGAGTGGCTTATTCAATTATCATTCTTCTTCCTATATATTTGTTTAATATTCCTTTTTACTTTAGTAAGCAGTTTTTTTCCTACGAGTCGGGCGAAACTTACTCAGACACACTTCCCACTCTTCAGGGGGCGAGCCGGGAATTTTCACTTTTTACCAGGTGACGTTAAAGCTTTTCTAAGTGCTCTAAGGGAGGGTTTGGAGTTCCAATCGAATTTAAAAAAATTTTAAAAATTTTAGAAATTTTAATTTTTTCAAACATTAAAAAATTTTAACATTTATTATAATTCGTTTTAACTGATTTTGTTATAGTTCGTTCTAACATTTATTATAGTTCGTTGGAACAGATTATTATAGTTCGTTCTAACTGATTTTGTCAGATATTTTAATATTTAGAAATTTATATAAAAAAATTTTACAAAACTTCAATAGTTTTTAAGGTTCTCTATTAAAATTTTGTCACGTGTCATTTTATATAATTTTTAATAAACTTATATCGATTTAAAAACAAATATTCAACCATCATTTTAAAACAATTTTTTAGATTCTAATTCTGAAAAAGTTAACATTTGATTTTTTTTTTTTAATACTCATAATGCACCTAAATTTAATTTTTCTTAAGTGTGAAATTTTTCGTAAGTGTATGTGTATAGGTTAAATGATAAACGGTTAGATACTAAAAAAATAATAATAGTTAAAATTATATATGTCAATATAAAATATTTCTTATACAAAACAATAGTAATAAGAGAGTGCAAAGCCTGCATTTTGTTTTGTTTTTTATTTTTTTCTTATAAGATGGGTTAATAAAATAGGTTGACACAATAACATGGTTAAGGTCAAACTCAATTTTTAGATTGGTCCTATTCATCTTTTTAGTTCTTTCTTTTTTTCCCTTGAAATTTGAGATGTGACGACCACCAATTCTCGACATACCCTACTCTAGGAAGTAGGATGGTGTTTGACATCTTAATTTTTAGCCAAAAATTATTAACTTTTACTTATTAATTGTTTAGAAAATCATCAATTTTTGTTACATTTCTATTTAGTTATAGTAACTTCTCAATTTTAAAATAACTAAAAATTATTAAAATTATTAAAAATTACAAAATTTTACTAAATATATAAAAATTACAAAAAATTACTAAAAATTATTACTTATTTTACTAACTATACTAAAAATTATAACTAAAATTTTGACCAAAAATATATTAAAAATCACTAAAAATTGTGCCTTCAACGACCCTAGGTATCTTTAATAGATTGAACAAAACAAATGCCAAAAACTATGAGCTAGTCGGTTTCTCCCATCTGAAAAACCAAATCTGTCCTCATGCAATTAGTTTTACTGTTCGTGACAAGATGGGAAAAACCGGAATTGCAGCCAGGCCTCCAACAATCCAAGCAGAAACCATTGGCTTTTCCATTCGTAGACTCCCAAACCATTGGTAAAGCGCAACAGCGGTATCCGCCTTTTATTTCCCCCAACCCCACCCTTATCGCTGGCTCACCCACCAACTAACCACCCAACTCAACAAAACTTTTGAGAGAAAAAGTTATATAAACCATAAGTGTATATAGGGAGATATATTTTCTAAATATAAAATGCGTTTTAGAGTGATAAAATTATAAAGTTTGATAAAAATTTTAAATACATAATTCGTACAGTAAGATAAAAAATAAATAATTCTTAAAAATTTTTAATGTTTTTCAACTGTTTTTAGAGGATCATAGTTACTCGAACTTTGTTATTTTATATTATTGATAAAATATAAGACTTGATTTGGAATTTGATTCAAAAATTGGGCCGTTAATAAATTATATAATTTGATTCTTGAGTTAATCTATTAATATTCTAATTTAGTCAATTGAGTAATTTTTAAGTGAGTTTGTCCATGAAGTTTGTATATTTGTTTAATTTTTTAAGTACATGATACATGATTATATTTTTGAAATTTGAGGAGAAATACTAAAATTTAGAGAAATTGGTTTCTCCTTTACTAAATTTTTGGTTCCGTTCTGACTAACAAGAATATCAACCTACTAACTTAAAGTGTGTTTGGAAGTTAAAAATTTGTAAGTTCTGTGGGATTTTTAAAGTATAAGTTATGAGGTGTTCACGTAAATCATGATTAGAAATTTTTAAGTGATGGATTTGGGGTGTCATCATGGGATTATTAAACACAATAGAGAATATAAGTTAGTGTTTTGTTTTAATTTTTTAAACACCTTGATTTGAGGGTTCTAATGATTTTATAAATTCAGACGGTAATACTCTTGTTAAAATATTGAAATCTAAACTTTACTTTTTTTAACAAAACTCTACTAATAAAATATATTTCATGTTTTAATTTAAATATGATTAATTTAAATGTTAATTAATTAATTAGTTAAATAAACTTAATTTATTTTAATTATATCATTTCTAAAAAATAACTTAATTAAAAATATTTATATTAATTTAATTAATTAAATTACATTAATAATTAATTATTAAATTTAAATTTAAATAGTTTAAATTTAATTATACTATTAAATAGTTTAATTTTATTTAGGTTTGTTTAGAGTGATAAAAAATAAAATAAATTGTGGGTTCGTAATTCGTATAATAAGATAAAAAATAAATAATGTTTAAGATTTTTAAAAATTTCCAATGACTTATGAAGATTTTTAATATACCAAATGGAGTTTAACGACTTGAGCTTAAAATAGAGTAGAACTTGAGCTTGTTACGGAAAGAGACCCCCGGTTTCATCCGAAATTCTGGGGGGCCGGTTGGACTGAAGTGATTTTTTATTTTTATATTAATTCAAATCCGTCAACCGGGTGCTCGCTGGGTAAAGCCAATCGAAATTACCATTTTAGGCTAGTATGTAGTGTGCACTGCTGACGTTAGGTAAGAATAAAACAGTCATTTTGATTTAGTGGTTCCGCTAAAATCTTAACCCCCCAGACCCACTGGTAGCTGCTAAAACCAGGCACTGCCGCTTGTTTCCTTATCCCAAGTCATCTGTGCCCAGCAATGCCTCTTTAAACAAAGCCTTTCTTTATATACTGATTCACTCACTTCACCAATGCTCCATCAAAAGCAGAAATTATTCATATTCCGCCGAAAGGTTAGCATCTCAAACATCGATTGATCCCTAGTTTCTCGCTACAAAGAGGAAATCAAAGTTATGGGTTCGAGAGGCAGAGCTTTGATTGTGGCTGCGAGTGTCGGAGCTGTGGAGGCACTGAAAGATCAGGGCTTTTGTAGATGGAACTACACCATCAGATCAATCCACCAACACGCCAAGAACAAACTCAGACCCTTCTCTCAGTCCAACAATAAAACTTCTCCTAATTCTTCATCCTCGGCGTCGGCGGCGACGACCACGGTGGTTTCGAATAAAGTGAGAAGGGAAGAGAAGGCCAAGCAGTCCGAGAAGTCTTTGAGGAAAGTCATGTACTTGAGCTGTTGGGGTCCCAATTGATTCATCTTTTATCTATTTTAGTTGGATGAATTTCAATTTGTAATCTGAGCATCCTAAACACCATCGGATCGGAAATTGTAAAATCCAAACACTCCCTATTTCTCTATCATAGAAATTTCAAAAGTTGATAATTGTCTTCACTGACTCACTGTAGATGTATTGTAATTTCAATGATGTGGGAGAATTTACTGTTCTCAATATCAATTGAAATTGATCTCTGTGAATCATGAAGAGTTTGATCGCAATACATGATTCAAGAGCTTGAGTAATTAACATTCAACCTCTTAGTTTTGGTTATTACATGATTTCACCTTGAATTATACTAAGTAGAAATACATTCATACGAAAGGGTAAATTACAATTTCGATCATGAGTTTTGTTCAAGATTGTACTTTATTTTTATTTTTATTTTCTAAACAATTAAGGGTCTCAATGATCAACATGTCCTTTCATTCTTATTTCTAATGGCTATTAGAACTTTTAATTATTACCCAAAAAAAATTAAAATGAAATTTAAGTGAAATTTAAAAATACAAAGTTTAATTTACTCCTAACAAAATAGCTTTGAAGTTGTGAATTTAGTGTATCAATAGTTGGGATGGACATTGGATACACATTCAAAACGAGTTGTTTTAAATAAAAGGTCGGATGCGAGAAGGATGGGTTTGCGTGAGTTCGTAAGTTGCGGCCGACTGAAGTGAACTTATGGCAGATTGGATAGCAAAGCGAACTATTGGAGGCCGATTAATGAGGAAATCTGGTAATAGAAGTATTAAAAGTGCTTTGAAGAAGCACGCATCAGTTGAAAAATCCCGATTGGGTAAAAGTAAAGGTGATGACCAGGAGAATTTTAAAGCTATGACGGCACCTGTGCAAGATGATTCTACGATTTTGAGTGGATCTGGGAGTAAAGTACCTCAGTTAAATGAGGCGAGTGTTAAAGATATACCCGGATCTCAAGATCTGGGTGGGTGTATAAAAGAAAATAGTGAAGCCCTAGTTTGGCCGACTCCGTTGGAAGCTTCAACGGTAAAGTCAAAGACGGTAGAAGTCAACTCTGTTCCAGAGGTAACTACGGATGACGATCTAAGGCATAAGTATAATGATGGAGCTAAGGACACACGACCAGAGTCTTCATCGAGGAGGATTTCTGGGTCTACGGGAGCGGGGTTTTCTGACCAAGATGAAATGCTAAGGATCCAAGAGAGTCTCAAGAATGATATAGTTGAGCAGCGAAGGTTCAACCAGGTGTTGGAAAATCAAGAGTATCCTTCTGAGGAGGAATTCACCGCATGTACGGCTGAATCTGATGTGTCTGCAGTTCCGGAGACGCCTCCCCATCCCTTGCAAAGTGCTAGGCATGGTAAAAGGGTTTCATGGGCTGATGAGATCGAAGTTGCCGGAAATCAGGATGGAGAGGCCCTTCCTCATGCAGCAGGTGGGCTGGCACCTTTACAATGGAAGAATTTAGTTAAATCTCCATCTCAAGGTATGCAAAATCTTACGTATTTCCAACCTGTATTGGAGAATGATAGAATCACTATCAAGCCCCCTCCATCTGTCTCTAAAGCTGGAGCTAAGAAATGGGAAAATTCCTTAGTTGGGTATTTTCTTGATCGTAAATTGCCATATAGTATGGTCCAGACTCCCGCGAGTAAATTGTGGGCTAATCAGGGCTTAATTGAGACTCTTTTCTTGTAGTAATGATTGTTACTTGTTTAAATTTGAGTCAGCCCAGCACTGTGATAAAATTCTCTTGGAAGGCCCTTGGCATATGTTAGGTAGACCATTATTTTTGAAGAAATGGCGTCAAAATATGGTGTTTAGTAAAGAGGAATGTAAAGCTGTGCCTATTTGGATTAAACTCTACAATATTCCTCTTGAGTACTGGACTGATGTTGGTCTGAGTTACGCTGCAAGTGCAGTGGGTAAGCCCTTTCCTGTTGACCAGCTGACAGCCTCAACTAAAAGGATCAGTTTTGCAAGAGTGTGCGTTGAAATAACGAATTCCTCAAATCTCCCATACTCCTTTGATCTATGCATTGATGATGGCTCAGGAGTTGAAATTTTAGTGGAATATGGATGGATCCCTAGAATGTGCAGTAAGTGTCATGTTTTTGGCCACCATGAAAGTAGCTGTAAAAAAGAAATTAAAAAATGGTTGATCCAGAAGCAACAAAAAGATGTTGGAGAAGAAGGATGGATCTCTGTTCAACACAAGAGGAAGAAGGCAGATGCTCCAAAGGAAATAGTAATGGTGCAGGAAAAAGAAAAGGTTGTGAATTCTGGGAAGACTGTTATGGAGATATCCCAGTCTGATTCTCCTATAAGATCCTGTGAAGCTTTGTCAAACAGATTTGAGGTCCTCAGTCCTTTGAGAGGAAATGATCAATTGGTGCTTTTTGGTGATAGAGGTCAAACTTCAAAGACTCCATCTGCTGCAAATGAAGCTTACCAAGGTGAGTGTATGGAAGGTTTCAGCCCAGCCCTTTATGGTGAAGGTTACCAAGAATCCTCAACCGCTGGAATGTCGTGTGTGTCCGATGCCTTGAGTCGAGAACCAGGGAACCCTCCTACTTCTACTAATGATTAATTTGAGTTGTTGGAATGTTAGGGGTCTTAACCACCCTGTTAAATGCAGTGAGGTTTTATCTTTTGTTAAAAGTAATAGTATTTTTTGTATGGGTTTTTTGGAGACCAGGACGAAGAAAAACAAATGTGAAGCAGTAAGAAGAAAACTGATGCCTGGTTGGTCTTTTGTGGATAACTAAAGTAATAGTATGTTTTGTATGGGTTTTTTGGAGACCAGGACAAAGAAAAACAAATGTGAAGCAGTAAGAAGAAAACTGATGCCTGGTTGGTCTATTGTGGATAACTACGACTTCAGTCCTAATGGCAGAATCTGGATTGGTTGGGATCCTAGCATTTTTTCTCTTCATGTTTTGTCTAAGTCTGATCAAATTATTAATTGCTCTCTTATGTTTAATGAGAGTAAGATTTCCTGTTTTGTTTCCTTTGTATATGGTGCTAACACTGCTGCAGAAAGGTATTCTTTATGGAATTCAATTGCTAATTTTGCTTCCTTACATGGTCAGTCTCCTTGGCTTGTGCTAGGTGATTTTAATGCTATTAGATTTACTTATGAAAGAGAAAGGGGTTCTAACAACTGGTGTAGCTGTATGGATGATCTCAATGAATGTCTAAGGAATTCAGGTCTTGTTGATCTCAACTTTTGTGGTAATCTTTTCACCTGGTGGAACAAGAGGAAAGTAGGGCTAATTAAAAGGAAGCTTGATAGAGCAGTTGTTAACAATAATTGGCTTCTTAAATTCAAGGAATCCTTTGCTCAGTTCCTGCACTGGGGAGTATCTGACCATAGCCCTATAGTAATTCATACTGGGAACAATTTTACTAGGAGGAAAACACCTTTTAAATTCTTTAACTGTTGGGCTGCTCTTGATGAATTTTTATCTTCGGTCAGGTGTGCTTGGCAGACAGACATCCAAGGAACTCCTATGTTCAGATTGTATCAGAAGCTTAGGAGAGTTAAAGCAATACTTCAGGATCTTAATAATTCCAGGTGTAAGAACTCTAGAGAAAGAATTAACTCCTTAAAGCAGAATTTATCAGCTGTGCAGCAAGAGATTGAGAGAGGAGGAGACCCTGAGCTGATTGAAAAGGAAAAAGAAATAGTTTCAGAGATTTCTGCTGCAATTGACCAAGAAGAGAGCATTCTAAGATAGAAAAGCAGAATACAATGGCTTAAAGGAGGAGATAGGAACACCAGCTTCTTTCATAAGAGTGTAAAGGCCACAACCAATAGAAATAAGGTCTCAGCCTTGTTAAAAGAGGATGGGAGCTGGACAGCTAATTCCGATGAAGTCAAAGACGAGATTGTGGACTTCTACTCTTCTCTGTTAGGCTCAGAATGTGCTACTGCCTATCCTGGTAAGCCAGATCTATCTTGTTATGTGCAGAGTTGCATTTCTCCTAGGCAGTGCTCGGCTCTATGTAAGCCAGTTACTAGAGAAGAAATTAAACAGTCCCTTTTTTCACTTCATCTAAATAAAGCCCTTGGGCCTAATGGTTTTAATGCCTACTTCTTTAAAGCCTCTTGGTCTGTTATAGGAGAGGATGTCACAGAAGCTGTCCTTTCATTTTTTACTTCTGGTAGAATGTTAAAGCAAGTCAACAACACAGTGATAGCATTTATTCCAAAAGTTCCAAATCCTTCAAAAGTCACTGCGTATAGACCTATTTCTTGCTGTAATACAGTATGTAAATGTATTTCTAAGATATTAGCAGATAGGTTGAAGCTTGTCTTACTTGATATCATTGATGTTAACCAATCTGCTTTTATCAAAGGGAGAAGAATTAGTGATAATATCCTTGTTGCTCAAGAGTTGTTGAGAGGCTACCATAAACAATTAAATACCCCCAAGTGTGCTATAAAAGTTGACTTACGAAAGGCATATGATTCTGTCAGATGAGATTTTATTTGGGATGCACTTCAATTGATGGGTTTCCCTGGTATATTTATTAACTGGATCAAAAGCTGTATTTTCTCTCCTAAGTTTTCATGTCTCCATTAACGGTGAACTGGTAGGTTTCTTTATAGGAAAGAAGGGCTTGAGATAAGGAGATCCAATTGCTCCTTATCTATTTGTGCTATGCATGAATGTGCTGTCTCTTATCCTAAAAAAGAAGATTTCTAGTTTAAAAAGTTTTAACTACCACTGGAGATGCAAGAACACTTTGACTTCCCATCTTTGCTTTGCTGATGATCTCTTTTTATTTTGCAAGGGTAATATGGAGTCTGTTGAAGTGTTGAATGACTGCCTACAGTTGTTTTCACAATTTTCAGGATTATCTCCAAATAATGAGAAGAGTGAAGCATTTTTTTGTGGAGTTCGTGGCCAAGAGGAAGCAAGAATTATTAATCTACTGGGTTTTGCCAGAGGGGTTCTTCCTATTAAGTACTTAGGAGTTCCACTAATCTTCTCAAAGTTAAAAGCAACTAATTGTCAACCACTTCTGGAGAAGATTTTAGGCCTAATAAAGAATTGGACAAGTTCGTTTCTTTCTTACGCTGGAAGGCTACAATTAATTCAATCAGTCTAGTTCAGTATGCAAGCCTATTGGAGTGCTCACTTTATTCTTCCTTCTACGGTTATTGAAATTGTTGAAAGTTGCCTCAGGAAATTCCTATGGTGTGGACCCCTACTTAAAACCTCTGGAGCTAAAGTGGCATGTGATAAAGTTACTCAACCTATTGAAGAAGGTGGTCTAGGAATCAAGAAATTGAAGGAATGGAACAAGGCTTCCATGGTCAAATTCATATGGAAATTGGCTCTAAAGGAGTCTTCCACAAGCAGCTAGGTCAATGGATACATGCAAATCTCCTTAGAGGTAAGAATTTTTGGATTACCAAGATTCCAAGTGACGCCTCATGGAGCTGGAGGAAGTTGCTAAAATTGAGAGATGATGTTATATCTTTAATCTGCTACAAGATTGGCAAAGGTAACTTAGCCTCACTTTGGTTTGATTACTGGTTTCCTACTGGGCCAATTTGCTCTGATCTAAACCAAAGAGTAATTTATGACCCGGGACTTGGGGCTTCGGCGCTTGTTAATGCCATTGTCACACCCCAAGGCTGCAACTGGCCAGTTGTTAACTCCCCTGAACTCCAGGATCTTAAAGTACTGACTGTTTCTTTTCCTAGCCCAAATCCAAGTCAACGCGATCAGGTAATATGGGCTAAAAGTGCCAGTAGTGTGTTTTCCATTAAAAAGGCTGGGGAAATGCTAAGAGTATGTCAACCAGCTGTAGATTGGCATATTTTAATAAAGTTCAAAGGATACATCCCTAGATATAGCTTCATTTTGTGGTTGGCCATTCAAAATAGATTTAATACTCAAGATAAGTTTATCAGATATGGATTGAGAACTTTTTGATATGGATTAAAAAAATTTCAATATTTTACAAAAATTTAGCAAAATCGATTGGAACGCAAAATAATAGTGCGTTTTAATAAATTTTCATGATGTTGCGTTTTAACGGATTTTATCAAATTTTTGAAAAAATTAGCTTGATATTATACTAAAAAGTTTCAAAAAATTCTAAAAATCTTTAAAATTCCCTATTAAAATTTTTTCAAGTATCATTTTATATAATATTTAAAAATAATATATTAAATCAAATATAAACATTCAATTAACATTTCAAAACAAATTTTTACACTCTAAACTTTAAAAAAAAAAAAATTTTGATTCTTTTTTTGATTCTTTTTCATCCACCAACCGGCCCTAATAATTCATCCCTAATAATTCATAGGAGAGTGGAGCAAAGGACAGAAAGAAAACAAAAAAAAAAAAGACAAAAGAACCATTACTTTGGAGAAGACGAAGGATCGAGTGACTTATTCAATTATCATTCTTCTTCTTATGTATATGTTTAATATTCCTTTTTACTTTAGTAGTTTTTTTTTCCTACGAGTCGGGCGAAACTTGGTCAGATACACTTCCCTGTCGTCGTGAGGGGGCGAGCCACAAATTTTTACTTTTTACTAGGTGATGTAAAAGTTTTTTTTAAGTGTTTTAAGAGAGGTTTTGGAGTTCTAATCAAATTTTAAAAAATTTCAAAAAATTTTAAAAATTTTAATTTTTTCAAACTTCAAAAAATTTTAACATTTATAAAAAAATTTATTAAAATTTATTGGAACAAATTATTATAGTTCGTTCTAACTGATTTTGTCAGATTTTTTTTGAAAATATGAAATGGTATTTGTATCAAAAAATTTTACAAAACTTTAAAATTTTTTAAGATTTTCTATTAAAATTTTGTCACGTGTCATTTTATATAACTTTTAACAAATTTATATCAAATCAAAAATAAATATTCAACTATCATTTTAAAACAATTTTTTAGACTCCAAATTCTAAAAAAATTTTAATTTAAATTTTTTTTGCTTTTTTTTAATACTCCAAATGCGACTAAATTAATTTTTTTATTGTGAATTTTTTTGTAAGCGTATGTCTATAGGTAAAGTGATAAATGGTCAAATACTTTAAAAAAAAATAATAGTCAAAATTATAAACATTGATATAAAATGTTTTTCACACAAAACAATAATAACAAGAATGTGCAAAGCCTGCATTTTGTTTTGTTTTTTTTCTTATAAGATGGGTTAATAAAATAGGTTGACACAATAACATAGGTCAGGTCAAACTCAATTTTAAGAAAGGTTATGTTGATTTTTTCAGTCTTTTTTTTTTTTTTCGAAATTTGAGGTGTGGCGGCCACCAATCTCGGCAGGGTGTGGCTCTGCCACTGCCAATTTTTATTCCCCGCTCTTAAAAGTAGGGTAGTGTTTTGGCATCCTAATTTTTAACAAAAAATTATTGACTTTTACTTATTAATTGTTTGAAAAATTACCAATTTTTGTTATATTTTTGTTTAATTATAATACCATCTCAATTTTAAAACAACTAAAAATTACCAAACGTTATTAAAATTTATTAAAAAGTTACAAAAATTTTATTAAATACACAAAAATTATTAAAAATTATTATTTATTTTATTAAATACACTAAAAACTAGAACTAATAACTTTTGATCAAAAATATATTAAAAATCACTAAAAATTGTACCTTCATCGACCCTAGGTTTCTTTAATAGATTGATCAAAACAAATGCCAAGAACTATGAGCTAGCCGGTTTCTCCCCATCTGAAAAGCCAAATCTGTCCCCATGCAATTAGTTCTATTGTCCGTGACAAGATGGAAAAAACCGTAATTGCAACCGGCCCTCCAATAATCCAAGCAGAAACCATTGGCATTTCGATTCGTGGACTCCCAAACCATTGGTAAAACGCAACCGCGGTATCCGTCTTTTATTTTCCCCCAACTCCACCCTTGTCGCTGGCTCTCCCACCAACTAACCACGCAACCCAACAAAACTTTTGAGGAAAAAAATTATATAAACCATAAGTGTATATAGGGAGATATATTTTTTAAATATAGAAATCGTTTGGATTGGTAAAGTTATAAAATTTGATAAAAATTTTAAGTTCGTAATTCGTACAGTAAGATAAAAAATAAATAATATTTAAAAATTTTAAATATTTTTCAACGATCTTTAAAACTCCAAAACAAGGACCATAGTCACTCGAACTTTTTATTTTATATTATTAATAAAATATAAGACTTGATTCGGAATTTAATTCAAGAATTGGGCCGTTAATAAGTTATATAACTTGATTCGGAGACAGTCCATTAATATTCTAATTTAGTCAATTAAGTAATTTTAAGTGAGTTTGTAAATGGATTTATATATTTGTTTAATTTTTTAAGCACATGATATATAATTATATTTTTGAAATCTGAGTAGAGATATTAAAATTTTTTAAAATCGGTTTCTCCTTTACTAAATTTTTGGTTTCGTCGTTAACTAACAGGATTATCAACCAACTAACTTAAGGTGTGTTTGGAAGTTAAAAATTAATAAGTTCTGTAGAATTTTTAAATTATAAGTTATGAGGTGTTCACATAAATTATAATTAAAATTTTTAAGTGATGAGTTTTGGGTTGTCATCGTAGGATTATTAAGCACTATAAAAAAATGTAAGTTAGTGCTTTGTTTTAATTTTTTAAACACCTTGATTTGAGAGTTCTAATGATTTTATAAATTTAGACTTCTAATGATTTTATAAATTTAGATGGTAATACTCTTATTAAAATATTGAAATCTAAATTTTATTTTTTTTAAGAAAACTCTATTAATAAAATATATTTCATGTTTAATTTAAATGTTAATTAATTAATTAATTAATTAAATTAATTAAAATTAATTTATTTTAATATATCATTTATGAAAAATAACTTAATTAAATTACATTAATAATTAATTATTAAATTAAAATTTAAATAGTTTAAATTTAATTATACTATTAAATAGTTTAATTTTATTTAGGGCGTGTTTAAAGTAATAAAAAAAGAGATAAAATGAGATAATTTATGAATTTATAATTCGTAACAGTGAAATAAAAGATAATAACTTTTAAAAATTTTTAAAATTTTATAAAAATTTATGAAGATTTTTAACATACCAAACAGAGCCTTAAAGGCTTGAGCTCGTTGCGGAAAGAGACCCCCGGTTTCATCCGAAATTCTGGGGGCCGGTTGGACTGAAGTGATTTTTTATTTTTATATTAATTCAAATCCGCCAAATGTGTGCTCGCCGGGTAAAGCCAATCGAAATTACCATTTTAGGCTAGTATGTAGTGTGCACTGCCGATGTCAGGTAAGGATAAAACAGTCGTTTCGATTTAGTGGTCCCGCGAAAATATTAATCCCCCCAACCCACTGGTTATTGCTAAAACCAGGTACTGCCGCTTGTTTCCTTACCCCAAGTCATCTGTGTCCAGCAATGCCTCTTT
>QLOD02155901.1:0-14217 GCA_003260245.2 Sideroxylon spinosum
GTCACTTTAAGTTCAAAATGGTTTAAGTTCAATAATCAACAAGTTGCAAGGTCCAAGAATTGTTTATTTCATCCAAAATGCATATTAAACATAACCACCAATCAACCTTAGAAAATCATATATGCCAAGTTATGTCATTCCTTCGACAAGGTTACAAAAGCATACAAAAACTTGATTTCAACTTCCAAATCTCACATGATGGCCACTCTCAAATGAAATTCACTCACAAAGGGTTTCTCTCATAATTCATGCAAGATTACAATGCTAAAAGTGCAGGAACCCATCAAAAACGTAAGCAGAGAAAATTGAAAAATAAAGTGGCATAGCTTCATGAAGGAATATTCCAATGCTTAATAAATGAGAGCATCAACACTACAAGCATGTGAATGATGAAATACACCATACAAAATTTGCTCACCTAGATTCCATTAGGTCTTTCAGGGGTTGTAACTTGGCCATGGGAGTTGGCTAAACAATAAAAGGAAAGGAAATTCAAAGTGCATGTCTAGGACAAATAAAAGAGTGCAAAGAACACACTCCACCCAACTCTCATCCTTGCAACACCCTTTTAACACCAACAATGAAGCTTTATTTCTACTATATTTTTTTTCATGTGGGACTATAGTAATGATTACTCAACATGAACAAGTGATGTCCCAAATATATAAATTCTATTTTTTTTTCTTTTCCTTTTATTTTTTCTTTTCCTAGTTCTTGATTCAATGAATCAATAAAGGATGAATGATTATAAACTTTCTGATGTGCGTAGACCTACTTGTATTGTGTGAAAATGTACACGTAGAGATCTACACTTTTTAGATTTAATTTCATTTATTTCAAAACCATTCGAAAACAAAACCCTTCATCACATTCTCTGAAATCATTGATAAGGATTTTTGAATCTTAAACTTCTCTTATATTTTTAAGATGAATACTTTAAATCTAAAACCCTAATATTATTAAAAGAATATCTTCCGGTTTTATAATCCTAAATGTGAGTATAAAACTGAGATAGGGAGAATTTTATATGCTTTCATGAAAATATCTTTTCGATTTCGCTTTCATGAAAATATCTTTCCGATTTACTTTTCCTTTACGTGAAACTTAAATCGTGTATTAAAAGCACATCACATTGTGAAATAATCAATCCACTCGGAATTGAAAGTTGAATCAAGACGTTTATGCATTAATTGAATTATATCTTTTGATTTCAGTTGTTTATTACCTTCAAATTTTGAATTTCTATATTTTGGTTAGATTAAGTTTAATTAAGTAGTTTACATTTTATTTATAATTCAAAATCAATCCAAAACCCTCAAACCCTTGAAACTGCTACTTTTGAACTAGGTAGTGAATTTTCTTTCATCTTTGGAAACTTCGAAATTGAAACATTAAGTTCCTTGTGGATTTGACCTCGTTTTCATTGAGTTAAAACTACACTACATACCCTTACAATTGGGGCTATTTTTAGATGCAATTTCCAAAGGGAGTCATCTTAGGCCAAAAAAACCGACTATGGTGTTCTCTGAAGCTGGAATATACATATTCAATGGTTCCTCTTTTCTCGGTGGCACCAATACCAGAAGTTTCACCAGATACTCTTTAATATGTTCAGACGTTAGTTGATGTTACACCTCCGACTTGAAGTCCTGATCAGCCTTGATCTCTAAAAGTGGAGAACAAACTTGTGTCTTTCCTACAGAGTTAGATCAAAAAACACCGAAGAAAATTAATCTTCCCAATAAAGCTTCGTAACTTTTTTTTTATTTATTAGCGATCCTACCTCAATTATGGCCTCTGCCTTATTCTTATCAACTTTGATGCCTCTCTTGTGAATAAGGAAGGCTAAGAAATTTCCAATCGATACACCAAATGCATATTTAAGAGTATTCATCTTCAATTTATGAACTCTCATCCTTTGAAAAGCGTGCTCTAAATGGCTAAGGTGTAGATCGGCTCTTTAAGACTTTATTAAGACAATATCAACGTACACTTCCATAGATCGGCCTATGAAATCATGAAGGATTGCATTCATAGCCCTTTGATAAGTGGCTCTTACATTCTTTTAAGTCAAAAGGCATGAAGATCTACTCGTATATTCCTAGAGCACCAGGACATCTAAATGCCATTTTGGAAACATCTTTTAGGGTGATGTGAATCTGGTTATAGCCAGCAATACCGTCCATAAAAGAAAAAAATCTAATATCTGGTTGATGAATCTACCAACATAACAGCAATAGGCATAGGATATTCATCTTTAGGAGACGTATTATTTAGGTCCCCAAAGTCAATGCATACCCTAATTTTACCATTTTTCATTGCCACAGGGACAAAATTGGTAAGCTAATCAACATACCTGGTTACTCATACAAAACTGGCCTCTAGAAGATAAATTGTTTCTTCCATTATTTTAAGAATGACTTCATTTGTGACATCTTAAGTTTTTATTATTCTTAATTGCATTACAGAGTTAATTTTTATTTGTTGCTTAGTAATTTAATATAGTTAATTTGGCATTATTTTAAAATTTTTTATTCTTAATCTAAATTAATCAATGAGTAATATCAAGTTATTACTCAAATTAGTGGATTAATTACAATATTAATAGTTAATTACATTAAATTAATGGATCGAAATTAAAGACATTGGTGGTCAACCTATTAAGGCCACAAAGTCACATAGTTATGTGTGACATGGTAACATGTATAGGTATTGTGTAGGACCCTGATATCTTGGCTACATCCAAGCTTAAGGAAAAAAACATAAAGAAAAAGAAAAGGAATTGTTTGAGGTGGTGAGGCCTTAAACCACCAGGAGACATGCACATATATGGTATGCTTATTATAACGTGAGGAAAGAAAAAACATAGTAAGCAAAGAAGAAGAAAAAAAGGAAGAAAGAGATACCAATGAGAGAAAAACTAAGGAATTTTGGCTAGATTATTAAGGATCCGAGGATAATCAGCAGCAACCACCTCAGTAATTTGACGTTTTTAGAATATCTGCTATCCAGGTGGGCATATTAGACTTAAAGGTAAAAGATAATGAATATAAATTACTAAATTTTATTTATTTAAGTATTTTCATTGGTGATTATTTGTATTAATAAGGGATGCTGATTATTTATCAATCATTTGTGTTAGCTGTGAATTGTGATAATTTGTGAAATGAAAAATTTGAGAATTTTTATTTGAGCAAAAAAATATTATTGTATAACAGCATGAGTTTTGTGCATTACACTTGCATTATGGTTAGATGGGACCGGGCCAGATGGGACTCGATGGGGCCAATGGGACATGCCAATTTAAAGTCACTATCCATAAATGAGATCTTAACTCATAGGCCAGACAGGGCCAAACGTGAGTTGCATATTCATTAAATTGGCTGTCATACAAATATGTTATAAAATGGCTAGTTAGGGCCTAATGTGGACGGCAATGATTTATAAAAGAAAAGTGAAGATAAATTGTGCGTTAAGATATTTTTATCACCATCAGTTATGATATATTTAAATTAGTTATTATTTATTTGTGCGATATTTGAGTATATAATTACTGTGGAATATTTTTGAAGTATGTTTATTATCATTTACTTCAAGTGTAATACCTTCGCTGAGTGTGTGACACTCACACCTAAATTTTACATATTTCAGGTTAAGTTTAGAAGTGGCTATAAGTGCTTGGGAAGAACCTGAGACAACTATTTCTTTGTTTTAATCCTATGTTAGTGTTTGGATTTTCTATAAATAAACTTATTAGTTTGATGATTTGTTTAAAAGTTTTTAGAAAAAAAAAATTAAGTTTTTATATATTCAGTTACTTATGGGATTTTATGTTTATTATGTTTACAGTTATAATATAAACTTGACGGGTTACATTTTCAGTTATTGTGTATTTATATAAATGGGGATTATTAATACAGTTTGAATGAAGTTTTAGAGGTATCTCTTCATTTAAGGGATTAAAAAATTATCCTAAAGTCAGGGTGAGACAGTTTGATATCAGAGCCTAGGTTAGAAGGTTCTGTAGACTTATCAGTGTCTGGTATTTGCAACCAATTATAAAGAAGTGTTATAGAGTTTAGTGACTGTGGTGTGTTATTTATTTGCATGGATATTAAGGGTCATGGAACTATAAATGTGATCGAACTATATTTTACATCTCACCTTGAGTTTAATGTCAGATAAAAATATGGTTACTGAACCCATTCTTGAGGCAGTGGAGGAAGAAGGCTCAATGGGTCAGATACCACTAATGGTACATGTTTCAGGACAGCAAGAGGGTCGGAGGATCAGCCTCCAATTCAACACCAGCCAGACCCAGTGAGAAATGTGATTGAGGCAATAGCCAGATTAGTTGAGCTACAAACAGAACATGAATTAGGCCAGATGCTCGTGGTACTATTTATGAGCAATTTCTTAAGCTAGGACCTGCGTCGTTCATTGGTACTATTAATCCCTTGGAAGCTAAAGATTACTTAAAGGGTATGGAGGCAATCTTTGATGTACTAAGGAATTCTGATGAAGATAAGATCATTCTGGGAGCATTTATGTTAAAAGATTAAACCAAACTTTAGTGGGAGGCTACTAAGAGGTTGTCACCCACAGGAGTGACTCGGATCGATTCGCTAATGCCTTGAATGACAAGTATTTTCCCCAGTCGTATAGATATGAGAGGGGACAAGAGTTTATTACTTTGAGATAAGGGAAGATGTCTGTCAAAAAATATGAAGCCCAATTTAATGCACCATCTAGATTTGCTTCAAAGTTAGTGCAGACAAAAGACGCCAAATACTAGAGATTCCAACAAGGATTGGAGCTTTCTATCAGATCCTGAATTTTTGTTTTGAAATGAGAAGTTATGAAGATTTAGTGAATAAAGCAAAGATAGTAGAAAAGGATGTTTAGGAAGCAATTGAGAAGCGAGAACAATGTAAAAAGGCTAGACTTGATTTTCTAGCATCTCAAAGGGTAGAAAGCGAATCTTCTACATAGAGGAGTCACGAATTCTAGAGTTATAGAGGCGCAAGCCAATCAAGGGGTAGTAGAAGTACAAGTTATAGCAGGACTTGAGGTTAGGGTTCGAGGCAAACACCATCTAGCTCATGAGGACTTGATGTTGGGGAAAGCGTAAGAAATGTGGTATGCTTTAGGTGTGGGGCTATGGGAAGTTATGCCAATAATTGTCCAACTCAGCGACCTTTTACTTGCTTCTGATATGGTCAGGAGGGACATATTAATGTCCCGCACAGACTACTCAATGAAGCTTTCTTTCCGACAGCTGATAGAGAGATGTTACTCCAACAACATCTGTGGCTAATGCGGCCAGTGGTAACAGAGCTCCTTCAGTGACTACATAGAGAGGTAGAGGGGCAGCCCGAGGATCTCACTTATAAGCTTGGGTTTATGTTATGACTCGTCAGGATGCTCAGACATACCCTGACGTTATTGCAAGTATGCTTTCCATTGCCCGTAAACTTGCTCGTACATTGATAGATTCTGGTTCCACCCATTGTTTTAAATCTTGAGCATTCTGCATGGATTTAGATCAACCACTGTCCCAATTAGATTCCATGTTGGCTATGGCTATTCCTACTGGTGATATATTATTAGCATGAGATGCATATATAGATTGTGTAGTGCACATAGCTAGCAGAATTTTAAGTGTTGATTTAATACCTTTGGACATATTTGATTTTGACATTATTTTAAGGATGAACTGGTTGTCGGCATATCATGCTTCTATTGATTGCATTACCAAAGAAGTGACATTTTAAGTTTCAAGAGAGCCAAACTTAGTATTTAGTTTTGATCGTTGGGTTATGCCTAGTTGTTTAATATCTGTATTAAAAGTTAGGAATTTATTGAGTAAGGGATGTCAAGGATATATTGCTTATGTGGTTGATGCCAAATAGCCAGAGACTAAGCTTTAATGACTTACCTATTATGTGTGAGTATCTAGATGTACTTCTAAATGAGTTACCAGGGGGTGATCCTAGGCAGGGATGTAGAATTTACTATTAAACTATTACCAAGAACAACACCAATTTCAATTACCCCTTATAGAATAGCACCTGTAGAATTGAAAGAATTGAAAGTTTAGTTACAAGATTTACTAGACAAATGTTTTATCTGACCTAACGTATCACCATAGGAGCACCGGTGTTATTTGTGAAAAATAAATATGGTACCATAAGATTATGTATTGATTATCGTTAATTAAATCGGGTTACAATAAAGAATAGGTATCCATTGCCAATAATTGATGATTGGTTTGATCAATTACAAGGTGCTACTATATTTTCTAAAATTGATTTGAAGTCTGGGTACTATCAATTAAAGTATAGGATAGTGACGTGACTAAGATAGCCTTCAGAATCAGGTATGGGCACTATGAGTTTCTTGTTATTCCTTTTGGATTGACTAATGCACCAACTATTTTCATGGATTTGATGCCTTTGTGATTTTTTTCATTGACGATATTTTGATTTACTCAAGAAGTAAAGAAGAACATGCACATCATCTTAGCATAGTTTTATAGACGCTATGGGAGAACCAACTATTTGCAAAGCTCACTAAATGTGAATCTTGGTTGGATCAGGTAGTGTTCTTGGGACATGTGATTTCAAATAGTAGTATCAGTGGTGACCCTAAGAAAGTTGACGCAGTATTAAATTGGGAGCATCCAACTAGTGTAATAGACGTTCGTAGTTTCCTTTGTTTGGTAGGTTATTATCCATGTTTGATTCAAAATTTTTCTTCTATTGCATCATCTATGGCATGATTAACCCACAAGGGTGTTAAATTTGAATGGATGATAGTTGTGAGAAAATTTTTCAAGAATTAAAAGCCAGATTGACTACAACTCCACTGCTAACAATTCCCTTAGGTAATGGTGGATTTTCATTTATAGTGATGCTTCACGATAAAGGTTAGGATGTGTATTGACGCAAAATGGGAAGTTAATTGCATGTGCTTCAAGAAAATTAAGATCTCATGAATAGAATTATCCAACCCACAATTTGGAGTTAGCTGTAGTTGTGTTTGCTCTAAAGTTATGAAGGCATTATTTATATGGTGAGACCTTTGATATTTACACTGATCATCAGAGCTTGAAGTATTTATTTACTTAGAAAGAGTTGAATTTGAGACAAAGAAGATGGTTAGAGTTACTGAAGGATTATGTTGCAATATACATTATCACCCAAGTAAAGCAAATGTGGTAGCAGATGCTTTGGGTCGTAAGTCTGTGGGCATGCTAGCTTGTAACAAGTGTTGAAGGGTTCAAAAATTTAATGATTTGACATATATGGGTGCAAAGTTAGTTATGACTGAAACAGACGCTTTAACTGCTCAGTTAAGGGTGAGGCCATTAGTACTAGATTGTGTTAAGGGCAGTTAGAAGATGTCCATTTGTAAAAAGTTCAGGAACAAATCGCAAGTGACATGTGGACAGATTTTGTGGTTAGCAGTGATGGGCTATTATATTGTTGTAATAGAGTTTGTGTACCGGAAAATTCAGAAGTGAAGGGGGAAAGTTTAGAAGAGGCACACTACTCACCTTATGCTATGCATCCTGGAAGTACAAAGATGTATTAGGATTTGCGAAAGCATTACTAGTGAACTAGTATGAAGTGAGGGATTGCATAATTTATGGCTAGATGTTTGACTTTTCAACAAGTAAAAGTAGAAATCAGAGTCCTACATGTTTACTACAGTCACTTTCTATTCCAAAGTGGAAATAAGAACATATTACTATGGATATAATTACCGGATTAACACGTACCCAGAAAAGTTTTGAATCTATTTGGGTGATTATTGATAGATTAACCAAGTTAGCTCCTTTCCCACCTATGAAATCTAATTATTCGACTGATAAGTATGCTGCATGGTATGTCAAGGAGATTGTGAGATTACATGGTGTAACTGTGTCTATAGTGATTGATAGAGATCCAAAGTTTACATCCAAATTCCAACCTAGTCTACAATAAACCATGGAAACAACTTTAAAGTTCAGCACTACATTTCATCCTCAGATAGATGGGCATTCAAAGAGAACAATTCGGACTTTGAAAGATATGCTATGAGCTTGGGTGTTGGATTTTAAAGGGAATTGGGATGATTTGTTACCACTAGTGGAATTTACTTATAATAACAGGTTTCATTCCAGTATCGGCATGACACCGTTTGAAGCTCTGAATGGTCACAAGTATAGAACTCCATTTTGTTGGGATGAAGTGGGAAAAAGGTAATTACTTGGGCCAGAGTTAGTGCATGACACAATGGATAAAGTAAATGTGATATAGGATAGAGTCGTCAAAAAAGTTATGCAGGTAATCGCAGACGACAGTAAGAATTTATCATGGGTGATAAAGTACTTCAAAAGTTTCTTCTTGGAAGGGTGCACTGAGATTTGATAACAAGGGAAAGTTAAGTCCTCGCTACATTGGACCGTATGAGATTAGATAGAGAATTGGGAAAACTACATATAGGTTGGCTTTACCTCCACAATTATCTAGACTTTATGATGTGTTCCATGTGTCCATGTTGCGTAAGTATATTTCAGTTCCATCTCATTTGTTGACTTCCTAACCAATTGGATTGAAAGAAAATTTATCTTATATGGAAGAGCCAATGTAAATCATGGATAGAATGGATCAAGTGTTGAGGAATAAAACAATACAATAAGTAAAGGTACTATGGAAAAGCCACATTATAGGGGAAGCGACTTGGGAGAGTGAGGAGAATATTAGAAAGCAATATCCATATTTATTTCCACCAAGTAAGAATTTTGAGGACGAAATTCTTCAAGGGAAGAAGAGTTGTGACATACTAAATTTTTATTATTCTTAATTGCATTATTGAGTTAATTTTTATTTGATGCTTAGTAATTTAATAGAGTTAATATGACCTTATTTTAAAATTTTTTAATCTTAATCTAAATTAATCAGTGAGTAATCAAGTTATTAATCAAATTAGTGGATTAATTACATTATTTTAATTAAATTAAATTGATGGATTCAAATTAAAGTCTTAGGTGGTCAACCTATTAAGGCCACAAAGTCGCATGGTTACATGTGTGACGTAGCAACATGTATAGGTATTGTGTAGGACCCTGATAGCTTGGCTATCTGCAAGCTTAAGGAAAAAAAATAAAAATAAGAAAAAAAAAGGAATTATTTGAGGCAGTGAGGCCTTAAACCGCCAAGAGGCATGCATATATATGGTATGTTTATTATAAAGTGAGGAAAGAAAGAACACAGTAAGCAAAAAAGAAGATAAAAAAACAGAAGGAAAATGCAGTGAGGAAGAAAGAGGTACCAAAAGGAGAAAAACTTAGGAATTTTGGTTAGATTGTTAAGGACCTGAGGATAATCAACAGCAACCACCTCAGTAATTTGACTTTTTCAGAATATCCACTATCCAAGTGGGTGTATTAAACTAAAAGGTAAAGATGGTAAATATAAATTGTTAAATTTTATTTATTTATGTATTTTTTCCGGTGATTATATATATTAATAAGGTTATTTATTAATTATTTGTGTTAGTGGTGGATTGTGATAATTTTTGAAATGAAAAATTTGAGATTGCTATTTTTATTTGAGGAAAAATTTATTATTACGTGATAGCATGAGTTGTGTGCATTACACTTGCATTATGGTCAAATGGCACCAGCCTAGATGAGGCCAGAAAATAAAAAAAATGTGGGGCTAGGTGGGGCTAATGGAACATACTAATTTAAAGCCACTGTCGATAATTGAGATCTCAACTCATAAGCTAGACGAGGCCAAAGGTGCGTTTGTTATCATTAAATTGGCTATCATACAAAATATGTTATTAAATGACCAGCTGGGGCCTAAT
The DNA here is from genome assembly GCA_003260245.2 of Sideroxylon spinosum. Taxonomy (NCBI): domain Eukaryota; kingdom Viridiplantae; phylum Streptophyta; class Magnoliopsida; order Ericales; family Sapotaceae; genus Sideroxylon; species Sideroxylon spinosum. The sequence goes on from QLOD02155901.1 coordinate 9,859, forward strand.
GTGGATGACAATGATTGATAAAGGAAAAGTGAAGATAAATTATGCGTTGAGATATTTTTATCACTTTTAGTTATGATACATTTAAGCTAGTTATTATTTATTTATGGGACACTTGAGTACACAATTACAGTGGAATATTTTTGGAGTATGTTTATTATCATTTATTTTAAGTGTAATCCTTCCACTGCATGTGTGACACTCACACCTAAATTTTACATATTTCAGGTTAAGTTTAGGAGTGGCTACAAGTGCTTGAGAAGAACCTAAGACAACTATTTCGTTGTTTTAATCCTATGTTAGTAAGAGTTTCTATAAATAAACCTAGAGTTTCAATAGTATTAGTCTAATGCTTTGATTAAAATGTTTTAGAAAAAAAAATTAAGCTTGTATATATTCAGGTACTTATGGGATTTCTGCATATTGTGTTTACAGTTATAATAAAAACTTGATAGGGTACATTTTTAGTTAATGTGTATTTATATAAATGGGGATTATTAATACAATTTGGATAGAAGTTTAGAGATGTCTCCTTCATTTAAGGGATTAAAAATGTATCCTGAAGTCGAGGTGTGACATCATTGCTCATCCTCTTAGGAGGTTTTTTAAATGGCTGATGTCCCTGCAAAATTGGAGTCCTTGCCCCACTAGTGATCGATCAAGCCTTGTCATTTCGATGTAATTCCATGTAAGGCAATCGCGATAATCTCTTAAGAGATCAACAAATGTTGTCCGATATGCTTCGTTGAGGTATCCCACGATAAAAATCGATCTCATCTTGCCTTTATCACCCAAGTTAACATCTAATAAAAGGTCAGCCACTTCTGCTTTGCCATCATCCAGCTTCTTTAGAGCTTCCTCCAATTCATTTAGTTGGATAGCCTCTAAGGAATTGGCCAGATCCTCGAATCACTCCTGAAGAGAGTGTTATACAAGGCTTCAACATCCATCATGAAAAATGGTGACCATTGTTCTACCCCCGACTGTTACTTGCACGAGAATAACTCCTCTGGTTTTAGCAGGCAGCCTAGTGAAGCTACTAACTATCACCTAGATTGGCATCAAATCTTCGCTAGATTGCCCAATCCTCGATAGCATCTTATAGGGGAGTATTTTAACCGTGGCTCCATTATCGACGAGAACTCTGTTGATAGGCATCCCATTCAATAATCCCTTCATTCACATAAGCCTTTCCTTTAAAATGTTGCAATAGAAACCTGACTAACGTACATGTATTATCAGCTTTAGCGCTCTCTCAAATTTTGATTACATATATATCTGGATTTTTTCTCAGTTCCATATTTGAAACATATTTTGTAGAGCCCCCTCTTCTTAAGCCTCGAGATCACCCTCTAACGAAGTATGAGTTTCCTCTGCCTTAAGCATAGTAGTTAATGTAAAAATCATTTTTACTTCCATGGGTTGCATGCTACCAAATTGAATGGAGCACATAGATTGAGCATCTCCATCATCGTCACAATTCTTTGGTTGTCGGTCGAATTTATTGGGTTGACATTTCTTTGACTTATCAACCCTCTCTATCTCGAGCTTTTCCTTTTTGTCCCATTTCTCCTTGATTTAGAATGTTCACTTTCGACAACCCTGATGCCTTATCTTTTGCTTTTAGGATCATCGCAAATGGAGGTTAGTCATCGTCTTCTTCCTTATTCTTCTTAGACTAGATCTGCTCCATTTGCACTTCCTTCTAGGACTTTTTTTATCTTTGGAATTTCCTTTTTTGCATCTTTGACATCATCCTTAGATCTTGATTAAATGGTAACTTCGAGTGAATAGCCTATTTCGAAACTCCTGCTTGACTTGGAGGCATCCTTGGCTTAACAGCTCAACTGACATTGGGATATACTCACTGTAAACCATAAGTAGGGCAATCTATGATGGATGGCCTGGAATATGGCATCAAAAGATGATACTGTGCATGTTGACTCCAATAAGATATTGGTCCAAAACCCCCTAATTCCCTTTGGAATCCTCTTCCTCCAAATGGCCTGACATAAGAGGTCGGCCTAACAATTTGCCCATCACTTTACTGGTTGACAGTGATCTTTAAACTGGGCTATCCTTTTAGTTGATTATGTTCTAAAAGCCATAGTTGCCTGGCATGTCGTTGAATCTCTAGACATTACCTCTCCCTTTATAGCTTGAATTCCCGTTATTTAATCTCAGCTATCCGTGTTGATTTCAGATCCTTTCTTTCATTGTTGTTATTCTAGTTGACGGCTGATTCGCGCTTCTTACTCACCGATTGGTATTAGGGTTCAAATTTTACCCTTGCTTCAGCAACCTTGCTCATTTCCATTTCTTTCATGAGCTTAGCCTAGGATTCCTTCATCTTTTCGAAATCATATGAATCTTTAGCATCATCCAGTATAGCCTCTAGTCCTTCATTGTTCTCTTCATAAGAACCTTCTACTTACCATTAGCCACGAGTACTTTTTCCACATCGACCGTGTTAATTTCCTCGGTAGCTTGAAATGGTTTTTTTTTCAACTCCCATGGGCTCTTTGTTGGCCATTTTGAAGAGGCCGCTATCAATATGCTCCTGGACCTAATTACAAAAATGAACATAATTACTAATTGAGTGGCTCCAAGAATGTGCCACATGCAGTAGTTACGACCATTAATTTCGCTGGCAAATTTTATGTTTGTTTCGCAATCGAATAATCCTATCGACCAAGAAATGATCAAGGATCTGATCGGCCTTTGAAATATCAAAGGAATATTTATTTTTCAAATCTTCCTTCTTATTTTCTATAGTATTATTTTCTTTATCAGTTTTAAGTCTTGTCAAGGCCTTACATAAGTAAGGTACCTTGAACACGATCTTGGCCTCGTCTACATCAGCTTGGGGGCTACCATCGACCTGATTTTCATACAAAGTGACCAAAGGAAGCTACATCTTGATTGATGTCTTTATAAAATGTTCCCCTAGATGCATTCTTTCTATCCTGTTCTTCTTACAAAATCCTCCCATACCTAATAGCTCTTATCCCTAACTCAAATAGGTCTCCAAATGCCATCCCTTCGAATTTCTTCTAAAGTTTGAAATCAAGGCCTTCCAATGCTATACTTATTGTACTCAGTTTCTATTAATGTCACATTACACTTGTATCTAGCTCTTTTGAATTGAGCAATGTACATGTCCCCTGATTCTCCCACTAATTGTGACCTTTTGGCCAAATCGATCATTGCCACTAAAATTGGTTCTAGAACATTTCTTCTAATTGTGCCCAATTGTGCATAGAATTAGGAGGCAAATTCACATGTCAAGTAAATGTAGTAGCGCTCAGTGAATTCACAAACAATCTTAATTTATGTAGATCAGAGTTTCCTACCATCCCATTGAACTATAAAATGGCCTATATGCTCAATAGTTCATTGCTTATCCTCACCAAAGAACAAGGAGAAATCAGGCATTTTAAAACTTTTAGGATACTCTACTTGATCTACCCACTCCGGGTATGGTTTCTAATATGTTGGCCTACCAAAATTCCTACTGAATGGGCCTAACTTTTACTGAATCAACTCGACCAACTGATTCTACTCACGATTAGGTTTTGATCATAGCCCATTCCTACCGAGTCTTGTTGCTTCGATCGGTTATTCTGCATCGATTTACTATTGATATTCAAACGGTCTACCATCCTAATGGATGAATCTTTTGGTGTAGTTTGGCCAACATTTTGGGAAGATTTTTTAACTACTAGGTCTGATGATGAGGTATCAATATTTTTCATCTGGATTTGAAATTCATTTGAAGTTTTGATGTTTTGAGAAAAATCTAGGGTAGGTGTGATTGTTTTGTTGTGACTTGATCCAATTCCTAGCATGGATTGTAAGTCCTGGGACTCTTGTAGTTGCCCCCTAATGATTACATCATCATACCATGATAAGCCAACAGGCTTGGGCCGACATTAGCTTGCTTTGGCCAGATTGGTTTTTTAACTTGACTGGCCACAGGATTGATAAAACTGGTGTATCTAGTATAATTATTGGTATGATTGGCCTATTTCAAATGAATCTCATAAGCTAGACTAAAGGGTAGGGTTTGGTCAACATTCGACCCTTCTCCTCCCAAGAAGTGTTGAGGCTCTGTTGTTTATCCCTGGGCCAGAAAGACACCATCTCCTATTCTAAGGAAATTGATAGTTGGGTCGGCCACCCTCTGATCTCTTGGCCTAAGCGTGTCCGAAAGATCTTTTAAGGTTTTATTCATCTCAGCTTGTCCCCATGATTAGGGTATAAATCATTTTGGCATTTTTTGGCATGAAAGTGTTCATTATTTCAAAATTTTTTATGACTTGACTATCCATAAATTCATAGCTCTTAACCGTCATGAGATTA
>QLOD02156015.1:0-14199 GCA_003260245.2 Sideroxylon spinosum
TTTAGAGGAGTTTCCTGTGTGGATTTCCTCGCCACATATATTGTCTTCCGCTTTCAATTATTTACATTCTTGATTGCCTGGGATATCTAGCACAGTACACGTGTGAATTTTTAGATACAATGATGTTGTTGACTATGATAAGATAATAATAATTTTTATTGGAAAGAGATAAAGAGATGTGATTGTTTGCTATCAGTTTTTAGGGTTATCAGTTATTAATAAATATGATAAAGAGATAGTGAGTTGGAAATTACATGTATGCCATAAAACGTTCCTATACTATAGTGATTACGTTAAGTAGGGAATTATGCTTTGAGACAAGTTATATGTTACTTCTAATGTATGATTGTGAAAGCAATGATATGAAATCATATTTTGTATGTTAAGATGAAAGATAGCAATAATTAAAGTTTTTAAATAATATGATTACAAGAATTTGATTTAATTATCATTCATGTTTCGAGTTGATTAATAGGATTTGTCCTGTTTTTATCACCACGTGATATATCTTATATATGCAAAGCATCATGCACTCAATTGGTGTTATGGAAATACAATTTTGAATTTAGATATAATGGTATAGATTGTAACAACCCAAGTTTTCGTAGTAGAGTAAATTTATAATTTTAGACATGAGAATGATGAAATGAAATGTAAATGTGAATAATTTGGTAAACTAATAAACTTAATTAACCTAAACTAAGAAATAAGGTGCAAAACACAACATTTTGGGCTAAGGAAAAGGCGCCCGGGCGCAAGCGTGTGTTTTCTCAGGCACATAGGTAAGCGGGCAAGTGCATGGGTTGAAACCTCAAGCTCCCAGACTAACATGTTATGTGACTAACTTTTGGCTTCGAGTTTTGCTTTGCCGTGTGACCCACCTGGTCATGTCATGTTCAAGTCTATAGACATGAGAGGGCGGATGGCTACCCTACTCTCTTTTACCTTTCTTTTCCCCCAAGTTTTGGTTTACATTATATATATATATATATGTTTGTATATGTAATACTGGTTTTTGCTTGGAGTAAAAAACTGAGAGTCTGGAGAAGAACGAAGGTTTGGTAGGTGCCTCTAACCTTGATTAATTCCAAATTATTATAATTCTTCAATTAGAGATGTATTGACTACATTAGCATGATTACATTGATTTTAGAATCAATCATTTGAGCGTATCGAGTTTATGAGTTTTTCCAAAGGTTCCTGACAATAAATTGCTATTTGTTTTTCTTTCTTAGAGGACCTGAAGTAGGGATTTAATGCATTTGAATTTCATATATGATAAGTAGAAAATACTAGGATGTCATTTACATTTTCATTATGAGATTTGGAATGAATTTTGCTAAGATTATGTGAGTTATATACATATATATGTTTGTGTATATGTTATGGAGAAGAAAGTGAATAATAAGGATTGATTTCACTCTATGATTTATGGAACTTCAAATTGCTCATATGGTTAAGTTCATATGAATTTAAAGATAAGGATTTAAAACAAAAATTTGAGGGAGAACACATTTGATTTCTAAAATCTTGCTTACGAAGTTTAAAACCAGTGAAAAGCCAAAACAAAACGGACCACTAGAGCTCACTACTGCAGGTCTGGGTACACGGATCCCAATGTGGGGGGCATGCTTCCTGTCCAGAATGTGATATGTCTCTCTTTTGCTATAAATGTGTTTTTGTTCTAGAACTTTGAATACAAAAGATTTAAAAACAAAAAATTTTATAAGGTAAAGGATGTCATAACTAAATAAAAGGAACTATATGATTTCGGAAACGTGATTTGGTATTCGGTGAATAATATTGTCAAAGAAAATATTTTTATGTTATGTGAGTTGTTAATGATGAGTTGTTGAGGATAAGGGTTATGATGAAGTAATTCATTATTGATACATTATTGATATCAATAATAATCATGGATAAAGATAAAAGAAATATGAATGATGTTGTGATTGTGGGGTTGGTAGATATCAAAAAATAAGAGAGTATAGAGACTACTCTTAGATTGAAAGATCCTAAACCTGCGTAGAGATTGGTAATGGTGCTAGTAGGTTAGTAGTATACATCATGATGTTTAACTGGCTAATCTGGCCCTTGGATTCTAATTCATAAATAATAATAGTTATCGAGCTAATCATGGCCCTTGGACGTTGATCCATAATCGATGACGACGATTCGGCTAATTGTGGCTCGTGAGCCTAGGCTCACAAGACGACGTTTCAATTGATCATTTTCATTGGATGTTGGCCAAAAAAAGACAACGTTGATAGTATCCACCCCATGAATATGGTGTGATGATGTGAAATCGAAAAGAGATAAAATATATATATAATCAATGAATAACTGGTTATACTAATTATTTGAATATTGATGTTGATATATGATTCTTGGTTGTTAATGTAGGATTATTATGATGACGTAAAGTTACTAGATAGTGATATCAAGATGTTTATTTGTTGCTTTTGTTATTGCCACATATTATATGTTTTTGTTATACAACATAGGCATAAGTGGATTAGTGATCACGGCCCTACAAATTATATTACAGGTGCTAAATCTAAAACTTAGGTGGGACTATTGTGTTGAATTTGAGTGCTATTTAATTTGAGCTGGTTTTATTATCTAATCGTTTAAAGGTGTGTTATTTTAATTTGGACATATTTTGATATGGTTGTAAGGCCATAAGGCCAAGATATATTGTTGGGATTGAGTTGGAGCACTATTGCTCAGTTTGATCGAGGCTTAATTATTATTATTTTATTATTGTTATTATGGGTATTTGCTTCAGTGTGGTTATGACTCTGAATAGAGGTTATGTTTAATGTATACTATGTGTAATTACGTTTAACTCACCCCTTAAGTTGCGAGATCTAAGGCGTGATATAAATGATAAAATTGAACTTGTAAACGTAATAGCAATTTTAGCTATAATGATATGGGTATATGGGCTATCAAATAATGTGATGACTAATAAAATTAAGAGTTTAGTGAAATAGCTCTAAAGGATTCATCAGTATGTAAAGTTATCATAAATTTCTTCTTTTCTAGTTATGTATTGAGACTAGTATTTATTAGATCTTAGATAATGGTAACCTTTCTAATAATAATAATAATAATAATAATAATAAGAAGAAGAAGAAGAAGATAACTATGATGTGTTTACATATTTAGGATTTATTGTCTGTTGTTGTTATATATATTATACAATGGTAACATGTTAAGAATTTAAGTTACACTTTAAACTTGGCTTATAAGTAAAATATGTTATTTTACATGTTCTTGTTGGTAGCATGCTAAGGTATGAGATAGCATATTGGGAGCAAACATGCATTATTATATAGTATGTTCACATTAGCAACAAGATAGAGCAAGTGCTGTAGCTCACACATGATAGAGCATGTGCCATAACTTACATGCAAAGTGGGCGCACATGGATTAATGCTCAAGTCCTTATAGTTTTGATTTCAGTTTTTTGAGATGGGCCGACCAGAGGAAAGTTTTATTTCAGAGTTTTATATTGTTGTTTTTATTTCACCCTAAGTTAATATACTTTGTATATTGTGCCCCTCGGCAGAATGATAAGTTGTATTTATTCATTAACAGACATTTAATTGGGCTGTAAAGGGCCGACAAAGCCTCTTTGTATATTATTGTATTTTTGGAGCATTGCTACCCAATTGAGACAGAGGCTTATTATGTATTATTATTTTGTTTTAATGTATTCTCTTCGGTGGTTGTACAGCTCTAATCAAGTTTTAAGGTTATTTATATTTATGTTGCATATGATTAATACTAACTCCTTAAGTTACAAGACCAGAGGCATAATAAAAGTTGAGCAAAAGAGCTAACAAAATAGGCATGGAAACCCACTTGGACATTTCATCAAACAGATGATGGACATCTCGTAAACAACCCCTCAAACCTACCTAAGGCCAAGCCATAAGCCTCTAGTAGCTCCACAACAATAAACCTAACCCCTCACATGCACAAACACCACATAAGCCTAAAATGTCAATAGCAGTCCCATGCAACAGTGCCTATCAATGTCCAGTGCCACCCCAAGCCACACAACATCCTTTAGGCATGCACTGTAGCCCCTATGATGAGTACCAAGGTAGACCAAGTGTTAAAGATCCGTTGCATGTTCCAGATGGGCCAATAACCAAAACTAAAGCAAAGAAGATTAAGGAAGCAGTGCTTGGGGTTGTTCAAGCTAAGTTAGATGAGGCTTTAAATTCAACAACTAAGATAATATTCAAGATGGGCTTCAAAGAGGAAGAACCAAGATTGGTACATATGATCCATGCTAAGGAGGGTGGCCTAGATCACTAAAACCAACAAGGAGTTCGGTCAAGGTTACCATTCGGCCGAGGCTTGAACTAAAGAAGCGAATTGGGCTTTTAAATAGTGTTTTAATTATGTTTTGGGTTTTATTTTATGTTTAGACATGTTGGGCTTTAGAACTTATTTTGGGTTTTAAATTTAGGTTTTAAAGTTATGTTTTAAATAATTTGGGTTATGTCAATGTTTTAATGTTTTTGGGCCAAATTTTGTTAATTAAAATGGCCCAAGGATATAACTAATTATTAGGACAAATTTAGACTATTTAATTAGGGCAAGTTGTTTAGTTAGGGCTAGTTTTCTTTGCAAACACTCATAAATACGGGATTTACCATCAATAAGAGATTAGAGTATTATTTTACTTTATTTTGAGGTTTGTTTTCCTCTTGTTCTTCAAAAGATTTCTGAATTTATCAAGAATTCGTTCTTGTGGCGTTCTTCTATCTTCAACCCAAGGTTTTTGATTCAAGAAATCAACTGGTCTTGGTTTTATCTTTCTTTGATCTTTATATTAGATTTCTTGGGTTTTGATTCAATTGATTGTGGGTTTGAGGCATTCGACCAAGGGTTCACATCAGTTCAGTATCAGAACTTGGCTCAAACATCAGATCGTTCTTCGTTCTTAACGTTCTTGGACGGCTAGGGTTCTATCTTCCATCTTTGATGGGCGGTTAGGGTTCTTGTTCCTTCTCCAACTGGCGGCTAGAACTTAAAAAAAAAAATAAAAATCAAAAGGAAGTCAAAGACCAGATTTCTTCTCCTCCATTCGGGTGGTGAAACAACTTTGAAACACCATTCGGTTTGTTCTTCAAAGTTTAGTAAGTTCTGAAATTCTTTTACATACATTCAAAAAAATAAATAAGTAAAAGAGAAAGAAAGTTTTTCCTTGGGCACCGAATCTGAATTTGGTCAACGAAATTGCAATTCATTCTCGTTTTGGTTTATTCTAGTCACTTTATTTCGTATTTAGTAAAAAACAAAAAAGAAAAAAAAAAGAAGAAAAAAAAAGAAGAAGGGAAAATTTTGTGAAAACCCTAGTAGCCAAACCCTATTCCTAACCCTAGTTGTATTTGGTCTTTTCTTGCTTTTTAATTTTATCTTGATCCTTGAATTCTTGTTTTCTTGATTCTTGAATCTTGAACCCCATGAGCTTGATTCTTGGATTCTTTCCTTTTTTTGATTTTTGAGTCTTACTTCTCATTCTAAATTCTGAATTTTTTTGCTATCTTGATCCTTGAATTCTTATTTTTTTGATTCTTGATTCTTGATTCTTGAATTTTGAGTTCTTAAGTTCTTGATTCTTGAACTCTACAAGAGCAGAATTTTTTATTTAGTTTAAGTTAGTTCTTTAAAGAACTTGAAAGGGAAAACAAACAATGGAAAAAGGCAAGAATGCATATTCATTAAAGAAAAAAGCCAACTTAGAGTGATACACGAGTAACATTCTTGAGTGTAAACATGTGAGGGAGTGTGTGAGGTAATCTTTTTATTACTAACATCTTTCTTGTAGGATTAAAATGGCTTTTAAAAGTGAATCGACATTTAAGGAAGGGGGAGATAACACCTCGTTTGTGCTACAAGCTATGCAACAACAATTTGAGTGCATGAATGTTGTGTTTGGAGAGATAAGGGAAGTATGGATAGGCAAGATCTCTTAATTGCAGGCCTACAAAAGGAACAATCCCAAAAAGTTCCTAATGATAGGAGGCAAGGTAGGCGCAGACTTAACCCATTGTTTGAACATGAAGGGAAAAGTGAAGTCGAGTGTGAATTTAAGAGATATCAAAATTCTGAAATTGAAGTGGGTGGTTTTAGGCCTAGGGGTGGTTTGCGAGAAAGGGGTCCTAGAAGAGATAGAAGAAATAGAGATGTAGTAGATGGGAATCTTGGAAACATCAAAATGAAAATTCCTTCCTTCCAAGCTAGGAATGATCCTGAAGCATACTTCAAGTGGGAGAAAAAGATGGAGTTGGTTTTTGATTGCCATAACTCTTCAGATGAGAAAAAAGTGAAGCTAGTTGTGGTTGAATTCATTAATTATGCCATTATTTGGTGGGATCAATTGGTGACTAATAGAAGGAGAAATATGGAAAGGGCTACAAGCACATGGGGTGAGTTGAAAGCTCTTATGAGGAGGAGATTTGTGCCAAGCCACTACTATAGGGATCTTTACCAAAAATTGTAAAGTCTTTCACAAGGCTCTAAAAGTGTGGAGAACTACCATAAGGAGATGGAGGTGGCCTTGATTAGAGCCAATGCGGAGGAAGATAGGGAGGCAACCACGGCTCGGTTTTTGAATGGGTTGAACAGAGATATAGCTAATGTGGTGGAATTGCAGCACTATGTGGAGTTGGAAGACATGGTACACATGGCAATGAAGGTGGAAAGTCAATTGAAGAGAAAGGGGGGAGCAAGGTACAACTCTAATTCAAACACTCCTTGGAAACCAAATTGGGGAAAGAATGAAAAAAGAGTCTTCAAAGCTAAACCCGAGCCACCCAAAGCTAAAGAAAAAGAGTTCAACAAAGAAAAATGTAATATAGATTCTCAACCTACTCGCAGTAGGGACATTAAATGTTTTAAGTACTTGGGAAAGGGGCATATAGCTTCATAATGTCCAAATAAGAGGGTTATGATTATGCTTGAAAATGGTAAGGTGGAAACTAAAAATGAGGAGGATGAGATGCTACCATTTGAAGAAGCTAGTGATGAGGGGATTGATTATCCGGTGGTAGGTGAGTCTCTTGTTGCTAGGCGTTCTCTTAATACACAAATCAAGGTAGATGATATGGAAGAGTAGAGAGAGAACATCTTTCATACTAGGTGCTATGTTAATAATAAGGTGTGTAGTATGATCATAGATGGTGGGAGTTACACTAATGTAGCTAACACTACTCTTGTGGAAACCTTGGGGTTATCTAAACTCAAACACCTTAGACCTTACAAATTGCAATGGTTAAATGAATGTGGGGAGGTTAAGGTTGATGCGCAAGTCCTTGTGTCTTTCTTCATTGGGAGGTATAAGGATGACGTGCTTTGTGATGCAGTTCCTATGCATGTTGGCCATCTTTTGTTGGGGAGACCGTGGCAATATGATAGGGAGCTGATACATGATGGATTTCAAAATAGGTATAGCTTTGTGAAAGATGGGAAGTCAGTCACACTTGTACCTTTAACTCCAAAGCAAGTCTATGAGGAACAAATGAGAATGAAAAGTGCGAAAGATGAAAAAATAAAGAAAGAGGCCAAAAATCAAGAGAGAAAAAAAGAGAGGAAGGAAAAAGAGAGGGAGACGAGAGCTTAAAAGAAAGAGAGAAAGGCAGTAAGAAAAAAAGTATGAATAAGAGTGAAGAAAAAATAAGAGAATATGAGAAAGAAAAAAATAAAGAGAGTGTTGAGAGAAAAAGAAAGAAAAAAGTAAGTTTCTACACAAATGAATGTGATGTCAATAAGGCATTTTTGGCTAACAGACCTATATTTGTACTCTTGCACAAAGAAGCTTGCTTTAATACTAATGACATTGATATTTCTCTTCCTAGTGTTATTAGTTCTTTGATGCAGGAATACGGTGATGTTTTCCCTAACGATGTTCCTAGTGGATTGCCACCCATTAGAGGAATTGAGCATCAGATTGACTTTGTTCCTGGAGCCGTGATTCCTAATCGCCCAGCTTACAGGAGTAATCCTGAGAAAACAAAGGGCTTCAGAGGCAAGTTGAGGACTTAATGGCAAAGGGATATGTGAGGGAAAGTTTAAGCCCATGTGCAGTATCTGTGCTTCTAATGCCTAAAAATGATGGGCATAGAGGATTTGCGTAGATTGTAGAGCTGCCAATAACATAACGATAAAGTATTGCCATCCCATTCCTAGGTTAGATGATATGCTTGATGAGTTGCATGGGTCTTGCATTTTCACTAAAATAGATTTGAAGAGTGGTTATCATCAAATTAGGATGAGGGAAGGTGATGAGTGGAAAATAGCTTTCAAAACTAAGTATGGGCTTTATTAGTGATTGGTTATGCCATTTGGTCTTACAAACGCACCTAGCACTTTCATGAGATTAATGAATCATATTTTGCGTGCATTTCTAGGTAAGTTTGTAGCTGTATACTTTGATGACATTTTAGTGTACAGTAAGAGTCTAGATGAGTATATAGATCATTTAAGAAGTGTGCTTGAGGTTTTGAGAAAAGAAAAACTTTATGCCAATTTTAAAAAGTGCACATTTTGCATGGAAAAAGTTGTTTTTCTTGGGTTTGTTGTTAGCGTAAAGGCAATAGACGTTGATGAAGAGAAAGTAAAGGCAATCAAGGAGTGGCATACGCCTAAAAACATCACTGAGGTAAGAAGTTTCCATGGTTTAGCTACTTTCTATAGGCATTTTATTAAAGATTTTAGCACCTTTACAGCACCACTCACTGAGTAATTAAAAAGTCTGTTGGGTTTCATTAGGGTAAAGAACAAGATCATGCATTTAATTTAATTAAAGAAAGGTCCTGTCCTAACATTACCTGACTTTAATAAAACCTTTGAGATTGAATGTGATGCCTCAAGAATAGGTATTGGAGCTGTTTCGATGTAGAATAGACGACCCACTACCTACTTCAGTGAGAAGTTAGGAAGAGCAGCCCTGAACTACTAAACATATGACAAAGAGCTTTATGCACTTGTGAAAACCCTTGAGACATGGCAACACTATCTATGGCCTCGAGAGTTTGTGATCCAGATTGACCATGAGTCTTTAAAACATTTCAAGAGCCAAAGGTAAGTTGAATAAAAGTCATGCTAGATGGATGGAGTACATTGAGACATTTCCCTATGTCATAAAGTATAAACAAGATAAGGAAAATGTAGTTGCAGATGCATTATCCAAAAAATATGTACTTCTCACTTCTATGAGTGCTAAATTACTTGGTTTTGAATATGTGAAAGATATATATACCAATGATTCTGATTTTTCTAATGTTTACATGGCATGTGAAAAGGGAGCATTTGGTAAATTTTACAAGCATGATGTTATTTGTTCAAAGAAAATAAGCTTTATGTGCCTAACTGTTTAATGCGTGAGTTGTTCGTGCGTGAGGCACATGGTGGGGGATTAATGGGGCATTTTGGTGCTAAGAAGACCTTAGAGGTATTGCATGAACATTTCTTTTAGCCTAAAATGAAGAGAGATGTTCCTCGGATTTGTAGTAGATGCATTACATGTAAAAAGGCTAAGTGTAAGGTTTTACCACATGGGTTATATACACCTTTACCCGTACCTAGTGAGCCATGGATAGATATTTCTATGGACTTTGTTTTAGGGTTGCCTAGGTCAAAAAAGGGAAGAGATTCTATTTTTGTGGTAGTGGATAGATTTAGTAAGATGGCACATTTCATTCCTTGTCATAAAACTGATGATGCCACGAATGTAGCTGACTTGTTTTTTAGGGTAATATTGCAACTCCATGGTGTACCTAGGAGTATTTTGTCTGATAGGGATGTGAAGTTTCTTAGCTACTTTTGGAAAGTGTTGTGGGGTAAATTGGACACTAAAATTTTGTTTTCTCCTACTTGTCACCCACAAACAGATGGACAGACTAAGGTAGTTAATAGGACTTTAACTCATCTTTACGCACTATTATTCATAAGAATTTGAAAACTTGGGAGGAGAGTTTGCCATTCATCGAGTTTGCATATAATAGGATTATGCTTTCTACTAGTTCTTATTATCCTTTTGAAATTGTTTATGGTTTTAATCCTCTGACCTCTATGAATTTGATGCCTTTACCTATCGATGGTAGGACTAGCTTGGATGGAAAGAAGAAGGCTAAATTAGTCAAGTCAATCCATGAAAAGGTGAGCCTTCAAATTGAGAAAAGGAATGAGCAATATGTTTACCAAGCTAACAAAGGAAGGAGGCATATGACATTTGAACCAGGAGAGTGGGTTTGGATTCACATGAGAAAAGAGAGATTTCCAGCCCATCGAAGGACTAAGTTACATCCTAGAGGCGATGGTCCATTTCAAATCCTTGAGAAGATTAATGACAACACTTACAAAGTGGATCTACCAGGTGAGTATGATGTTAGTACTACTTTTAACGTTTCTGACCTTTCTCCTTTCGATCTAGGTGATGACTCGAGGACGAATCCTTTTGAAGAGAGGGGGAATGATGAGTACCAAGGTAGACCGAGTGCTAAAGATCCGTTGCATGTTCTAGATGGGCCAATAACCAAAGTTAGGGCAAAGAAGATCAAGGAAACAATGCTTGGGATTGTTCAAGCTAAGTTGGATGAGACTTTAAATTCAACAAACAAGAAAATATTCAAGATGGGATTCAAATAGGAAGAACCAAGATTGGTACATATGATCCAAGCTAAAGAAAGCGGAAAACGCTCAAAACAAATTTTCACCATTTTTCATTTCTTGTATAAATCCATTTTCTGTTTTCTAAAATCCATTTTGAAAAACACAAGTAAGAAAATGTGTATAGTCTGTTTTTCTTATTTTCAAAAGTGTAAAATGAAAAATGAGCTCAATATAAAAAATTAGAAAACAAAAATAAAAAATAAAAATAAAAAAAAAACCAAACGATGCTTAGATAAATGTAACCGTTGAAAATATACAAATATTAAATTAATGAATTGTATTGTTATACAGATATATACGATGGAAATGGTAGGGGTGCTTCTCAGTGTTTTTCGTCGTGATGTCGTTTCATCAACTATTCCATTTCATTTTTTTTTCTTATATGAATTTGATCGGTAACTACGCGGTCCAAATTTTTTTAATTTTTTTAGATATTAAGTTTATTTTTTACATTTTAATTTTTTGATTAAATCATAATAAACATAAATATCAAATTAACTAAAAAGTAGAAAATTAACTATTAAAAAATTAATGTTTTTCTTCTCAAATACAAAAAAATAAATAAATAAATACTTTTTTTTTTGGTTTCACAAACTAACTAAGCCATAGAAAAAAAAAAAAAAAAAAAAGCAGACGAAGCGACCTTACTCGTGGGTTTTTACCAAAATATATATAATAATTTAACAAATTATCGAAATAGGCTGAAGTGAAACCATTTACAAAACTAGAATAGAAGTCGTCAATGGCACCGACTACATCCGATATCCTCAATATTTACATGAGTGTCGGCAGAGGTATCGTTAATGCCACTTATGACACCTTAGATATGCATACACTAATAGCTAGTTGATGCCACTGACGACACCCTATTGAGAGTGTATTGTTCATGGGTGTCTTCGAAACTAGTGATGACATCTAACCTAATTTTATAAGTTGTTCCACTCCAGCCTATCTCAGTATATTTTTCTATTTTCTGTTTTGTATTTTTGTTTCCTATTTTCTGTTTTTAGTCCATTTTTCATTTTACACTTTTGAACACAAGTAAAATAGTTCAAATGCATTTGGTTTATGTTTTTATTTTCTGTTTTGTATTTTTGTTTTCTATTTTCTGTTTTTAATTCATTTTTCATTTTATACTTTTAAAAACAAAGAAAACAATTCAAATGTAATTAGTCACTTGTGTTTTCACAATTTGTTTTAGAAAACAGAAAATAAGTTTACACATTAAATGAAAAATAATAAAAAATCATTTTGAGTGTTTACAATCTCAAAACAAAGAAAATCTCAAAATAAAGAAAACAGAACTTTTTTGCATCCTTGTTTTGAGAATTTTAATACATAAAACGAAAACAGAAAACAGAAAATAAAAAAAATAAACCAAATGCCACCTTATTAAATTATTATATATTTTTTGGTAAAAAAGCCCTTCCTCGCTTGTAGTTTCAAGACCGAGAATACCATCTTCAATTTTCACTAATATGGAACTTTTATATTTTATATTTTATGTAATAAATTACTATTTGTTAAATTAAGAGTTAGAGCTTTATTTTTTTTTTTTTTTTTGACGTAATGCTCTACGATCTCAAACCCAAAAGTTTTTTCTTTTATTAAAAAAAAAAAAACAAACAAACAGATAAGACGTTAGTATTATTTTTAAGGAATTATTTCTTACATTATGGAAACTTCCCTTTCTCTGTATTTTTTTTTTTACCTTTTTTTCTTAAATCTTATGTGGCCTTGGATTCATTTTATAATAAATTCAGGATTTTACTCGTCAAGTTACCTCTCAAAGTTATGTTTCTTGCTTTGACCTATTTATTTAGGGTAAAAAAATTAAAAATAAATTATGATTGATTTTTAAATTTAGATTTTCACATTTATAGAGCTACTAGTAATAAATTGTGTCTATGACACTCTGTACAAAATTAGTATTTAGTTTTTTATATAATTAAAGCTCTGGAAAAATTACCAATTTTGATTGTATTTAATCAATAATGGAAAAATTAATTTTATTTTGAAATCAACAGTGGAAAAATGAACAATTTTGATTTGATTGTATTAAATCTAATGGTTTTAATTTAATTTAACTAAAATTAATTTTAAAATAAAAAGAGGTTCAAAATCTTATTGGAATACAACTAATGTAGATTATAAAAAGTTATATCATATTAAATATAATAAGAACACAATTAATGTAGAATATAAAATGTTATATCATATTAAATATAACCAAATCATGACCGTTAATTTTTTCACTGTTAGCCCTACAATAGATTTTTTTACTAGAACTCAAAAGCTATTACATATGTTTTTATCTTTCTCTCCAATTAGTTTTCGATAAGCACCATAAAAAAACAAAAACACTAATTGTGGTGTTTTAATTTAGAAGATTTAACGTCTTAAAAATCTTAATTGGGTGGAATTTAAATTGATAATTTTATTTTGCACATAATCTCTATCCTTGAAATATGAAAAAATTTAAAATACTCAAACCATTTTGTGATATAGATGACAGCAGAATGCACTAAAATAAAAATTAAGTGAGAAGTTTAAACTATAAAAATGATATCAATCGTTGAATGAAATTAAAAATAATCCTTAATTATTAAATCTTAGTTTGTAAGAGAGATATTTTAAAAAACTATCAAAACCATTATGGAAAGATGTCAATTCGCTTTAGTCCATTTAGCACGTATTTGAGCTAGGTTTTTTTGCTCCCTTTTTTTTTTTTTTTTTTGGCGCTTTAAAAAAAGTTAAATGTGTTTTGATTTGCTAATTTTTGGGGTTCAATAAGCGAACTTTTCAAGCCAAAAAAAGATCCTAAAATCACAAATGCAAAAATGCACTACTAGAAATTTTATGTTTTGGAGTGCCCGGACACGGGCGACGGCCGGAGGCGGTCGCGGATGCGGAGGTATTAGTGACCGCCTGAAGCGGTCGCTATGCCGTCGCTAAAGCCTCTACATAAAATCCCCCAGAACCCTTCTTTTTTTCCCTCGCGCAACATTCGTCTCCCGCGTCTCTTTTCTTCTTCCTGCATGCGCCGCTGCCTCGTCGGTGACCGCCGTCTGTCGGAACGGGAAGGTCCTCCCTCCCTCCCTCTCTCCCTCTCCCTCTCCCTCTCCCTCCCTCTCTCTCCCTCTCCCTCTTTCCCTTTCTTCGTGCCGGCCGTTTTGGTTCGTCGCCGCTGCTCGCCGATACCCTGTCGCCGGAGCCGCTGCTCGCCGAAAAGTGAGCTGTCCTCTCCCTCTTTCTCTCTCCCTCTTTCCGTCTCTCCCTCTTTCCCCTTATCTCTCTCTCTCTCTCTTTCTCTCTCTCTCTCTCTCTTTCTCTCTCTCTCTCTCTGTATCTGTTTAACCACGACTGATTTTTTTATCTTTTGTGATTTTTTTTCAATTGCTCTGAACCGAGGTTATCGGAGCCACTAGCGGTCATCTATTATTTTCCATTTCTGCAGATCGACCAAGTAAGTTTTTTACATTTTTTCATTTTTTTTCTTTTCCT
>QLOD02156052.1:0-14195 GCA_003260245.2 Sideroxylon spinosum
GGGTTCTTTGCCTTCTTCTTCTTTTCCTCTTCTCCCTTTCTTTCTCTCTATCTGACCCTCTCTTTGCACCTAAATAGTATTACTGCTACTATCTATTGTCTATATCCGATCATATCAACATACAGCATGTCAGGTTCTCTCTCTTTATAAATGGTTAAAGGTTAGTCATGGTATGGGTTCTTTTCCTTTTTTTCTTTTCCTCTTGTTCCTCTCTCTCTATATCCGACCCTCCCTTTACATACTATATTTATTCATCAGACCAGGGGATAACTTAAGCGTTGGAGTCCTTGGTCCGGGACTATCTCTGACAGCTTCTTCGCTCACTCTCTCCGTATACGAGTATTATTCATGAGACCTACAACTAACTTAAGCATCGGAGTGTCCTTGATCGGGGACTTTCTCCAATCGCTTTATTTCACTGTTCTTGTTGCATGTAGGTTTACGAACGTATTAAAGCTATTATCTACCGTCTAGTCATGTCAACATACAGCACGTCAGGTTCTCCTTCTCTATGAATAGTGAGAAGTTAGTCAAGGTACGGGTTCATTTTCTTCTTCTTCTCTTTCTCTTCTCTCTCCCTCTCTCTCTATTTGATTCTCTCTTTACATACGAGTATTATTCGTTAGATTTGTGACTAACTTAAGCGTCAGAGTGTCCTTGGTCGGGGCCTATCTCCGACCACTATATTTCACTTTTTTTTTCATGCAGGCAACCAAACATTATTACTGCTACTATCTACTGTTTATATGCAGTCATGTCAACATACAGCATGTCAGGTTCTCTCCCTTTATAAATAGTTAAACGTTAGTCATGGCACGAGTTCTTTGCCTTCTTCTTCTTTTCCCCTTCTCCTTTTCTCTCTCCCTATCCGACCCTCTCTTTACATACGATATTCATTCATCAGACCGGGGACTAACTCATTAAGCGTTGGAGAGACCTTGGTCGGGGACTATCTACGACAGCTTTATTTCACTATTTTTTCCATGTAGCCAACCGAAAATTATTGCTGCTACTATCTACCGTCTATATCCAGTCATGCTAACATAATGCTCGTCAGGTAATTTCTCTATATAACGAGTAAAGAGTTATTTAAGGTACAATTTTTTTCATCTTCTTCTTCTTTTCCTCTTCTCTCTCTCTTTATCCGACCCTCTCTCCGCATACGAGTATTATTCATGAGACCTGTGACTAACTTAAGCATCGGAGAGTCCCTAGTCTGGGACTTTCTCCGACTACCTTATTTCACTTTTTTTGTTGCATGTAGGTTTACGAACGTTATTAAAGCTACTATCTACCGTCTAGTCTTGTCAACATATAGCACGTCAGGTTCTCTTTCTCTATGAATAGCAAGAAGTTAGTCAAGGTACGGGTTCATCTTCTTCCTCTTCTCTTCCCCTTCTCTCTCCCTCTCTCTCTATTCGATTCTCTCTTTACATACGAGTATTATTCATTAGACCTGTGACTAACTTAAGCGTCGGAGTGTCCTCGGTTGGGGACTATCTCCGACCACTTTATTTCACTATTTTTTTCATGTAGGTAGCCGAAAATTATTACTGCTACTATCTACCGCCTATATTCAGTCATGCCAACATAATGCTCGTCAGGTAATTTCTCTATATAACTAGTAAAGAGTTATTTACGGTACGAATTTTTTCATCTTCTTCTTCTTTTCCTCTTCTCTCTCTCTCTCTTTATCCGACCCTCTCTCTGCATACGAGTGTTATTCATGAGACTTGTGGCTAACTTAAGCATCGGAGAGTCCTTGGTCGAGGACTTTCTCCAGCCGTCTTATTTTACTGTTTTTGTTGCATGTAGGTTTGCGAACGTTATTAAAGTTACTATCTACCGTCTAGTCATGTCAAAATACAGCACGTCAGGTTCTCTTTCTCTATGAATAGTAAGAAGTTAGTCAAGGTACGGGTTCATCTTCTTAGTTTTCTCTTCCTCTTCTCTCTCCCTCTCTCTCTATTCGATTCTCTGTTTGCATTCGAGTATTATTCATTGCACCTGTGACTAACTTAAGCGTCGGAGTGTCCTTGGTCGGGGCCTATCTCCGACCATTTTGTTTCACTTTTTCTTTTTCATGCAGGCAACCAAACATTATTACTACAACTACTTACTATCTATATCCATTCATATCAACATACAGCATGTCAGGTTCTCTCCCCTTATAAATAGTTAAAAGTTAGTCATGGTACGGGTTCTTTGCCTTCTTCCTCTGTTCCTCTTCTCCCTCTCTCTCGCTCTATCCGACCCTCTCTTTACATACGAGTACTATTCATCAGACCGGGGACTAACTTAAGCAATGGAGAGTCCTTGGTCGAGGACTATCTCCGACAACTTTGTTTCACTTTTTCTTTTTCATGTAGGTAACCGAAAATTATTACTGCTACTATCTATCGTCTATATCCAGTCATACCAACATAATGCTCGTTAGGTACTTTCTCTATATAACTAGTAAAGAGTTATTTATGGTATCAATTTTTTAATCTTCTTCTTCTTTTCCGCTTCTCTTTCTGTCTTAATCCCGCCCTCTGTCCGTATATGAGCGTTATTCATGGGACCTGTGACTAACTTAAGCATCGGAGAGTCCTTGGCCGGGGACTTTCTCTAACCGCCTTATTTCACTGTTTTTGTTACTTATAGGTTTGCGAACGTTATTAAAGCTACTATCTACCGTCTAGTCATGTTAACATACAGCACGTCAGGCTCTCTTTCTCTATGAATAGTAAGAAGTTAGTCAACGTACGGGTTCTTCTTCTTCTTCTTCTTCTCTTCCTCTTCTCTCTCCCTCTCTCTCTATTCGATTCTCTGTTTGCATTCGAATATTATTCATTACACCTGCGACTAACTTAAGCGTCGGAGTATTATTCGTTTTTTTTCATGCAGGCAACCAAACATTATTACTGCTACTATCTACTGTCTATATCCAGTCATGTCAACATACAGCATGTCAGGTCCTCTCCCTTTATAAATAGTTCAAAGCTAGTCATGGTATGGGTTCTTTGCCTTCTTCTTCTTTTCCCCTTCTCCCTCTCTCTCTCCCTATCCGACCCTCTCTTTACATACGATATTTATTCATCAGGCCGGGGACTAACTTATTAAGCGTTGGAGAGACCTTGGTCGGGGACTATCTACGATAGCTTTATTTCACCATTTTGTTTCATGTAAGAAACCGAATATTATTACTGCTACTATCTACCGTCTATATCCAGTGCCAACATAATGCTCGTCAGGTAATTTCTCTATATAACTAGTAAAGAGTTATTTAAGGTACAATTTTTTTCATCTTCTTCTTCTTTTCCTCTTCTCTCTCTCTTTATCCGACCCTCTCCCGCGTACGAGTGTTATTCATGAGACCTGTGACTAACTTAAGCATCAGAGAGTCCTTGGTCTGGGACTTTCTCCAATTGCCTTATTTCCCTTTTTTTGTTGCATATATGGTTGCGAACGTTATTAAAGCTACTATCTACCATCTAGTCATGTCAACATACAGCACGTCAGGTTCTCTTTCTCTATGAATAGCAAGAAGTTAGGCAAGGTACGGTTTCATCTTCTTCTTCTTCTCTTCCACTTCTCTCTCCCTCTCTCTCTATTCGATTCTCTCTTTACATACGAGTATTATTCATTAGACCTGTGGCTAACTTAAGCGTCAGAGTGTCTTTGGCCAGAGACTATCTTCGACTACTTTATTTCACTTTATTTTTTTTCATGCAGGTAACCAAACATTATTACTGCTACCATCTACAGTCTATGTCCAGTCATATCAACATACAGTATGTCAGGTTTCCTTTCTTTATAAATAGTTAAAAGTTAGTCATGGAACGGACTCATCTTTTTCTTTTTCTCTTCCTCTTCTCTCTCTCACTCTCTCTTTATTCGATTCTCTCTTTACATACGAGTATTATTCGTTAGACCTACGACTAACTTAAGCGTCGGAGTGTCCTTGGTAGGGGACTATCTCCGACCACTTTGTTTCATTTTTTTTTCATGTAGGTAACCAAAAATTATTACTGCAACTATCTGCCGTCTCTACCCAATCATGCCAACATAATGCTCGTCAGGTAATTTCTCTATATAACTAGTAAAGAGTTATTTAAGGTATGGTTTTTTTCATCATCTTCTTCTTTTCCTCTTCTCTCTCTCTCTCTTTATCCGACTCTCTCTCTATATACGAGTGTTATTAATGAGACATGCGACTAACTTAAGCATCGGAGAGTCCTCGGTCAGTGACTTTCTCTAACTGCTTTCTTTCACTATTTTTGTTGCATGTAGGTTTGCAAATGTTATTAAAGCTACTATCTACCGTCTGGTCATGTCAACATACAGCACGTCAGGTTCTCTTTCTCTATGAATAGTAAGAAGTTAGTCAAAGTACGGGTTCATCTTCTTCTTCTGCTCTTCCTCTTCTCCCTCTCTCTCTCTCTATTCGATTCTATCTTTACATATGAGTATTATTCATTAGACCTGTGGCTAACTTAAGCGTCTGAGTGTCCTTGGTCGGGGACTATCTCTGACTACTTTATTTCACTTTTGTTTTTTTTCACGCAGGCAACCAAACAATATTACAGCTACTATCTACAGTCTATATCTAATCATATCAATATATAACATGTCAGGTTCTCTTTCTTTGTAAATAGTTAAAAGTTAGTAGTGGAACGGGTTCATCATCTTCTTCTTCTCTCTCTCTCTCTCTCTCTCTCTCTGTTTGATTCTTTCTTTACATACAAGTATTATTCATTAGACCTGTGATTAACTTAAGCGTCGGAGTGTCTTTGGTCGGGGATTCTCTCCGACCACTTTTTTTCACTTTTTTTTTCATGCAGGGATCCAGTCATTATTACTGCTACTATCTACAATCAATATCCAGTCATATCAACATACAGCATGTCAGGTTCTCTCTTTTTATAAATAGTTCAAAGCTAATCATGGTACGGGTTCTTTGCCTTCTTCTTCTTTTCCTCCTCTCCTTCTCTCTCTCGATCCGACGCTCTCTTCACATACGAGTATTATTCATCAAACCATGGATAACTTAAACATTGGAGAGTCCTTGGTCGGAAAGTATCTCCTATAGCTTTATTTCACTATGCTTTTCATGTGGGTAACCAAAAAGTATTACTGCTACTATCTACCGTCTATATCCGGTCATGCCAACATAATGCTCGTCAGGTAATGTCTCTATATAACTAGTATAGAGTTATTTAAGGTACGGTTTTTTTTCATCTTCTTCTTCTTTTCCTCTTCTCTCTCTCTCTTTATCCGACCCTTTCTCCGCATACGAGTGTTATTCATGAGACCTGCGACTGACTTAAGTATCGAAGAGTCCTTGGTCGGGGACTTTCTCCAATTGCTTTATTTCACCGTTTTTGTTGCATGTAGCTTTGCGAACGTTATTAAAGCTACTATCTACCGTCTAGTCATGTCAACATACAAAAAGCAAGTTCTCTTTTTCTATGAATAGTAAGAAGTTAGTCAAGGTACGGTTCATCTTCTTCTTCTTCTCTTCCTCTTCTCTCTCTCTCTGTCTCTATTTGATTCTCTTTTTACATACGAGTATTATTCATTAAACCTGTGACTAACTTAAGCGCCGGAGTGTCCTTGGTCGTGGGACCATCTCCGACCACTTTATTTCACTTTTGTTTTCCATGCAGGTAACCAAACAGTATTACTGCTACTATCTACTGTCTATATCTAGTCATATCAATATACAGCATGTCAGGTTCCCTCCCTTTATAAATAGTTAAAAGTTAGTCATGGTACGGGTTATTTGCTTTCTTCTTCATTTCCTCTTCTCCCTCTCTCTCTCTCTATCCGACCCTCCATTTACATACGAGTATTATTCATCAGACCGGGTACTAACTTAAGCTTTGGAGAGTCCTTGGTCGGGGACTATCACCGACAGCTTTATTTCACTATTTTTTTCTTATAGGTAACCGAAAATTATTACTGCTACTATCTATCGTCTATATCCAGTCAAGCCAACATAATGCACATCAGGTAATTTCTCTATATAACAAGTAAAGATTTATTTAAGGTACGGCTTTTTCCATCTTCAACTTCTTTTCCTCTTCTCTCTCTCTCTTTATCCGACCCTCTCTCCGCGTACGAGTGTTATTCAAGAGACCTGCGACTAACTTTAGTATTGGAGAGTCCTTGGTCGGGGATTTCTCCATCCGGCTTATTTCACTGTTTTTGTTGCATGTTTGTTTGCGAACGTTATTAAAGCTATTATCTACCGTCTAGTCATGTCAACATACAACCCGTCAGGTTCTCTTTCTCTTTGAATAGTAAGACGTTAGTCAAGGTACGGGTTCATCTTCTTCTTCTTCTCTTCCTCTTCTCTCTCTCTCTCTCTCTCTCTATTCGATTCTCTCTTTACAACCGAGTATTATTCATTAGACCTGTGACTAACTTAAGCGTCGAAGTGTCCCTGGTCAGGGCATATCTCCGACCACTTTATTTCGCTATTATTTTTCATGCAGGCAACCAAACATTATTACTGCTACTATCTACTGTCTATATCCAGTCATATCAACATACAGGATGGCAGGTTCTCTCTCTTTATAAATAATTCAAAGTTAGTCATGGTACGGGCTCTTTGCCTTCTTCTTCTTTTCCTCTTCTCCCTCTCTTCCTCTCTATCTGACCCTCTCTTTGCACCCGAATATTATTACCTGCTACTATCTATTGTCTATATCTAGTCATATCAACATATAGCATGTCAGGTTCTCTCTCGTTATAAATAGTTAAAGGTCAGTCATGGTACGGGTTCTTTTCCTTTTTCTTCTTTTCCTCTTTTTCCTCTCTCTCTATATCCGACCCTCTCTTTACATACGATATTTATTCATCAGACCGGGGGATAACTTAAGCGTTGGAGTCCTTGGTCGGGGACTATCTCCGACAGCTTTATTTCACTATTTTTTTTCATGTAGGTAACCGAAAATTATTACTGCTACTATCTACCGTCAATATCCAGTCATGCCAATATATTACTCGTGAGGTAATTTTTCTCTATATAACTAGTAAAGAGTTATTTAAGATACGGATCTTCTTCTTCTTTCCTCTTCGCTCACTCTCTTTATCCGACCCTCTCTCCGTATACGAGTGTTATTCATGAGACCTGTGACTAACTTAAGCATCGGAGAGTCCTTGGTCTGGGACTTTCTCCGACTACCTTATTTCACTTTTTTTGTTGCATGTAGGTTTACGAACGTTATTAAAGCTACTATCTACCGTCTAGTCTTGTCAACATATAGCACGTCAGGTTCTCTTTCTCTATGAATAGCAAGAAGTTAGTCAAGATTACGGGTTCATCTTCTTCCTCTTCTCTTCCCCTTCTCTCTCCCTCTCTCTCTATATGATTCTCTCTTTACATACGAGTATTATTCATTAGACCTGTGACTAACTTAAGCATCGGAGTGTCCTTGGTTGGGGACTATCTCCGACTACTTTATTTCACTTTTATTTTTTTTCAAGCCAGCAACCAAATATTATTACTACTACTATCTATTATCTATATCCAGTCATATCAACATACAGCATGTCAGGTTCTCTTTCTTTATAAATAGTTAAAAGTTAGTCATGGAACAGGTTCATCTTTTTCTTCTTCTCTTCCTCTTCTCTCTCTCTCTCTCTATTCGATTCTCATTTTACATACGAGTATTATTTATTAGACCTGTGACTAACTTAAGCGTCGGAGTGTCCTTGGTCGGGGTCTATCTCCGATAACTTTATTTTACTTTTTTTTTCTTGTAGGTAACCAAAAATTACTACTGCTACTATCTGCCGTCTATACCCCATCATGCCAACATAATGCTCGTCAGGTAATTTCTCTATATAACTAGTAAAGAGTTATTTAAGGTACGGTTTTTTTTCATGTTCTTCTTCTTTTCCTCTTCTCTCTCTCTCTCTCTTTATCCGACCCTCTCTCCGCATACGAGTGTTATTCATGAGACATGCGACTAACTTAAGCATCGGAGAGTCCTTGGTCAGGGACTTTCTCCAACCACTTTCTTTCACTATTTTTGTTGCATGTAGGTTTACGAACGTTATTAACGCTACTATCTACCATCTGGTCATGTCAACATACAGCACGTCAGGTTCTCTTTCTCTATGAATAGAAAGAAGTTAGTGAAGATTCGGGTTCATCTTCTTCTTCTTCTCTTCCTTTTCTCTCTCTCTCTCTATATTCGATTCTCTTTTTGCATACGAGTATTATTCATTAGACCTGTGACTAACTTAAGCGTCGGAGTGTCTTTGGTCAGGGACTATCTTCGACCACTTTATTTCATCTTTTTTTTTCATGCAGGCAACCAAACATTATTATTGCTACTATCTACTGGCTATATCTAATCATATCAACATACAGCATGTCAAGTTCTCTCCCTTGATAAATAGTTGAAAGTTAGTCATGGCACGAGTTCTTTACCTTCTTCTTCTTTTCCCCTTCTCCCTTTCTCTCTCCCTATCAGACCCTCTCTTTGCATACGATATTTATTCATCAGACCGGGGACTAACTTATTAAGCGTTGGAGAGACCTTGGTCGGGGACTATCTACGACAGCTTTGTTTCCTTATTTTTTTCCTCTAGGTAACCGAAAATTATTACTGCTACCATCTACCGTCTATATCCAGTCATGCCAACATAATGCTCGTCAGGTAATTACTCTATATAGCAAGTAAAGAGTTATTTAAGGTACGATTTTTTTCATCTTCTTCTTCTTTTCCTCTTCTCCCTCTCTCTCTCTCTCTCTCTCTCTATATATATCCAACCCTCTATTTACATACGATTATTATTCATCAGACTGGGGACTAACTTAAGCATTGGAGAGTCCTTGGCCGGGGACTATCTCCTACAACTTTATTTCACTATTTTGTTTCATGAAGGTAACCGAAAATTATTACTGCTACTATCTACCGTCTATATCCAGTCATGCTAACATAATGCTCGTTAGGTAATTTCTCTATATAACTGGGACAGAGTTATTCAAGGTACGGTTTTTTTTCATCTTCTTATTCTTTTCCTCTTCTCTCTCTCCCTTTATCCGACCCTCTCTCTAAATACGAGTGTTATTCATGAGACCTGCAACTAACTTAAGCATCAGAGAGTCCTCCATCGAGGACTTTCTCCAACCTCTTTCTTTCACTTTTTTTGTTGCATGTAGGTTTGCGAACGTATTAAAGCTACTATCTACTGTCTAGTCATGTCAACATGCAGCACGCCAGGTTCTCTTTCTCTATGACTACTAAGAAGTTTGTAAAGGTACGGGTTCATCTTCTTCTTCTTCTCTTCCTCTTCCCCCTCTCCCTCTCTCTATTCGATTCTCTCTTTACATATGAGTATTATTCATTAGACCTGTGACTAACTTAAGCGTCTGAGTGTCCTTGGTCGGGGACTCTCTCCGACTACTTTATTTCACTTTTTTTTTTTTTCATGCAGGCAACCAAACATTATTACTGCTACTATTTGCTGTCTATATCTAGTCATATCAACGTACGGCATGTCAGGTTCTTTTTCTTTATAAATAGTTAAAACTTAGTCGTGGAACAGGTTCATCATCTTCTTCTTCTCTTCCTCTTCTCTCTCTCTCTCTCTCTATTCGATTCTTTCTTTACATACGAGTATTATTCCTTAGACCTGTGATTAACTTAAGCGTCGGAGTGTCTTTGGTCGGGGACTACCTCCGACCACTTTATTTCACTTTATTTTTTCAGTAGGTAACCGAAAATTATTACTGCAACTATCTGCCGTCGATACCCAGTCATGCTAACATAATGCTCGTCAGGTAATTTCTCTGTATAACTAGTAAAGAGTTTTTTAACGTACGATTTTTTTCATCTTCTTCTTCTTTTCCTCTTCTCTCTCTCTCTTTATCCGACCCTTTCTCCGCATACGAGTGTTATTCATGAGACATGCGACTAACTTAAACATCGGAAAATCCTTGGTCGGGGACTTTCTCCAACCGCTTTCTTTTACTATTTTTGTTACATGTAGGTTTGCAAACGTTACTAAAGCTACTATCTACCGTCTAGTCATGTCTACATACAGCACGACAGGTTCTCTTTCTCTATGAATAGTGAGAAGTTAGTTAAGGTACGGGTTCATCTTCTTCTTCTTCTCTTCCTCTTCTCTCTCTTCTACTTATCTCTCTCTCTCTCTCTATTCGATTCGCTTTTTGCATACGAGTAATATTCATTAGACCTGTGACTAACGTAAGTGTCAGTGTGTCTTTGGTCGGGGACTATCTCCGACCACTTTATTTCACTTTTTTTTTTCATGCAGGCAACCAAACATTATTACTGCTACTATCTACTGTCTATATCCAGTCATATCAACGTACAACATGCCAGGTTCTCTCTCTTTATAAATAGTTAAAAGTTAGTTATGGTAGGGGTCCTTTGCCTTCTTCTTCTTTTCCTCTTCTCCCTCTCTCTCTCTCTATCCAACCCCCTCTTTACATACGAGTATTATTCATCAGACGGCGGACTAACTTAAGCATTGGAGAGTCCTTGGCCGGGGGACTATTTCCGACGGCTTTAATTCACTATTTTGTTTCATGAAGGCAACCGAAAATTATTACTACTACTATCTACCATCTATATCCAGTCATACCAACATAACACTCATCAGGTTATTTCTCTATATAACTAGTACAGATTTATTTATGGTACAATTTTTTTCATCTTCTTCTTTTCCTCTTCTTTCTCTCTCGTTATCCGACCCTCTCTCTGTATACGAGTGTTTTTCATGAGACCTGCAACTAACTTGAGCATCGGAGAGTCCTTGGTCGGGGACTTTCTCCAACCGCTTTCTTTATTTATTTTTGTTTCATGCAGGTTTGCGAACGTTATTAAAGCTACTATCTACCGTCTAGTCATGTCAACATACATCACGTCAGGTTCTCTTTCTCTATGAATAGTAAGAAGTTAGTCAAGGTACGGGCTCATCTTCTTCTTCTCTTCCACTTCTCTCTCTCTCTCACACTTTCTGTTTGATTCTCCCTTTATATATGAGTATTATTCATTAGACCTGTGACTAAGTTAAGGGTCGGAGTGTCCTTGGTCAGGGACTTTCTCCGACCACTTTATTTCACTTTTTTTTTCATGTAGGTAATCGAAAATTATTACTGCTACTATCTGCCGTCTACACCCAGTCATGCCAACATAATGCTCGTCAGTTAATTTCTCTATATAACTAGCGAAGAGTTATTTAAGGTACGGTTTTTTTCATCTTCTTCTTCTTTTCTCTTCTCTCTCTCTCTCTCTCTTTATCCGACCCTTTCTCTGCATACGAGTGTTATTCATGAGACATGCGACTAACTTATGCACCGGAGAGTTCTTGGTCAGGGACTTTCTCCAACCGCTTTCTTTCACTGTTTTTGTTGCACGAAGGTTTGGGAACGTTATTGAAGCTACTATCTACCGTCTCGTCATGTCGACATACAGCGCGTCAGGTTCTCTTTCTCTATCAATAGTAAGAAGTTAGTCAAGGTACGGGTTCATCTTCTTCTTCTTTTCTTCCTCTTCTCTCTCCCTCTCTTTCTACTCGATTCTCTATTTACAAACGAGTATTATTCATTAGACCTGTGACTGACTTAAGCGTCGGAGTGTCTTTGGTCGGGGACTATCTCCGACCACTTTATTTCACTTTTGTTTTTCATACAGCAACCAAACATTATTACTGCTACTATCTACTGTCTATATCCATTCATATCAACATACAGCATGTCAGGTTTTCTCTCTTTATAAATAGTTAAACGTTAGTCATGGTACGGGTTCTTTGCCTTCTTCTTCTTTTCCTCTTCTCCCTCTCTCTCTCTATCCGACCCTCTCTTTACATGCGAGTATTGTTAATCAGAATGGGGACTAACTTAAGCATTGGAGAGTCCTTGGTCGGGGACTATCTCTGACAACTTTATTTCACTATCCAGTAATGCTACAATCTACCGTCTGTATCCAGTAATGCTAATATAATGCTCGTCACGTAATTTCCCCATATAAGTAGGAAAGAGTTACTTAAGGTACGTTTTTTCCATCTTCTTCTTCTTTTCCTCTTCACTCTCTCTCCTTATCAGACCATCTCTCCGCATACGAGTGTTATTCATGAGACCTGCGACTAACTTAAGCATCGGAGAGTCCTTGGTCGGGGACTTTCTTTAACCGCTTTCTTTCACTGTTTTTGTTGCATGTAGGTGTGCGAATGTTATTAAATCTACTATCTACCTTCTAGTCATGTTAACATATAGCACGTCAGGTTCCCTTTCTATATGAATAGTAAGAAGTTAGTCAAAGTACGGGTTCATCTTCTTCTTCTTCTTTTCAACTTCTCTCTCTCTCTCTCTCTATTCGATTCTCTTTTTGGATACGAGTATTATTCATTAGACCTGTGACTAACTTAAGCGTCAGAGTGTCTTTGGACGGGGATTATCACCGACCACTTTGTTTCACTTTTTTTTTTTCATGCAGGGATCCAATCATTATTACTGCTACTATCTACTGTCTATATCCAGTCATATCAACATACAGCGCGTCAGGTTCTCTTTCTCTATGAATAGTAAGAAGGTAGTCAAGGTACGGGTTCATCTTCTTCTTCTTCTCTTCCTCTTCTCTCTGTCTCTCTTTGTATTTGATTCTCTCTTTACATACGAGTACTATTCATTAGACATGTGAGTAACTTCAGCGCCGGAGTGTCCTTGGTCGGGGACTATCTCCGACTACTTTATTTCACTTTTGTTTTTTTCATATAGGCAACCAAACATTATTACTGCTACTATCTACTGTCTATATCCAGTCATATCAACATACAGCATGTCAGGTTCTCTTTCTTTATAAATAGTTGAAAGTTAGTCATGGAACGGGTTCATCTTCTTCTTCTTCTCTTCCTCTTCTCTCTCTCTCTCTCTCTACTTGATTCTCTCTTTACATACGAGTATTATTCATTGGAACTGTGACTAACTTAAGCGTCCGAGTGTCCTTAGTCGGGGACTATCTCCGACCACTTTATTTTATTATTTTTTTCATATAGGTAACCAAAAATTATTACTGCTACTATCTGCCTTCCATATCCAGTTATGCCAACGTAATGCTCGTTAGGTAATTTCTCTATATAACTAGTAAGGAGTTATTTATGGTACGAATTGTTTCATCTTCTTCTTCTGTTCCTCTTCTCTATCTCTCTTTATTAGACCTTCTCTCCGCATACGAGTGTTATTCATGAGACCTGTGACTAACTTAAGCATCAGAGAGTCCTTGATCGGGGACTTTCTCCAACCGCTTTATTTCACAGTTTTTGCTGCAAGCAGGTTTGCGAACATTATTAAAGTTACTCTCTACCGTCTAGTCATGTCAACATACAGCACGTCAGGTTTTTTTTCTCTATAAATAGTAAGAAGTTAGTCAAGGTACGGGTTCATCTTCTTCTTCTTCTCTTCCCCTTCTCTCTCTCTCTCTCTCTCTCTTTTCGATTCTCTCTTTACATACGAGTATAATTCATTAGAGTTAAGCGTCAGAGTGTCCTTGGTCAGGGACTATCTCCGACCACTTTATTTCATTATTTTTTTCATGTAGGTAACCGAAAATTATTACTACTACTATCTGCCGTCTAAACCCAGTCGTGCCAACATAATGCTCGTCAGGTAATTTCTTTGTATAACTAGTAAAGAGTTTTTTAATGTACGGTTTTTTCTTCTTCTTCTTCTTTTCCTCTTCTCTCTCTCTCCCTTTATCCAACCCTCTGTCTGTATACGAGTGTCATTCATGAGACATTCGACTAACTTAAGCATCGGAGAGTCCTTGGTCGGGGACTTTCTCTAATCGCTTTCTTTCACTGTTTTTGTTGCATGTACGTGTGCGAACGTTCTTAAAGCTTCTATCTACCATCTAGTCATGTTAACATATAGCACGTCCGGTTCTCTTTCTCTATGAATAGTAAGAAGTTCGTCAAGGTACGGGTTCATCTTCTTCTTCTTCTTCTTCTTCTTTTCCTCTTCTCTCTCTCCCTCTCTCTATTCGATTCTTTTTTTGCATACGAGTATTATTCATTAGACCTCTCTCTATTCGAATAATGTTTGGTTCCCTGCATTAAAAACAAAAGCGAAATAAAGTGGTCGGAGATAGTCCGCGACCAAGGACACTTCGACGCTTAAGTTAGTCACAGGTCTAATGAATAATACTCGTATGTAAAGAGAGAATCGAGTA
>QLOD02156067.1:3609-14193 GCA_003260245.2 Sideroxylon spinosum
AGCTCTATTGTATCTCCTTCCATGGCCTCTCTTACCCAGTCAGCATCTTGTTCACGGGCTGGCACTACGGTGTCACTTAGCTCTTGTCGGGGATATCCCTCAACCTCTGGGGAGACGTTATCAATCTCAAATACCCCATTTCTTGACATTTTGACTGCAACATGCCAATTTGGATCTACAGGGTCCTCCACGAAGTAAACTTGTTTAGCCTGGGATGCTAGATATATGGTTCATCGCTGATTTGGTCGTTTTTGTACATATGGTTGTTGAAGTTAACCACGTGAATTGATAGGCATCGTGTTTGACACCATATCTGGGATGTACCCAATCACACTTGAACATTAACACTTTAAGCTCGTTATGGTATTTAATTTCAATGACATATGTTAGTAAGCCGTAATAAAAGACAGTTCCCACACGAGGATTAATGTCTTTCCGGCTTGAAAAACTTAGGGTATCAACTTTGAGAGCTACTCTACAGTTTTGGGTGGCCCGTCTATCATCTAACAGTTTAATACGGAATCGATACCCATTGGCGTCACACAATCTGTGGGAGCGTTCAGCGGTAAACGATCCATTCGCCAGTGATTGGATTTCATAAGATAATGTATGTCCGTGGTTCGCACATATGGTGTGCACCTAAATGCATTCGTAAATGAGTTGCAATACAAATAACTTAGATAATTTTAGAGATAATGATGAAACGAACTAGAGTTATGCCTTACATGCTCTTTGTACCATACATGGAAAGAGTTAAAGTGTTCAGTATGTACTACGTGATTGGCTGCCCGAGGTAACCTTTGTCTTATTTCGGTTAGGTGTTTTCAGTTAAGAAAAAATCAAAACTTCTAGTTAGTAATGTTGATATTTGATAATAAGATAAAATATAATTGGAATGGAAATAGAGCACTTTACTGGATGTATGGTCGAACCGATACCATGTTAAACAAGACATATCGATGAGCTTGAACCCACGAATTATTGGTGAGATTGACTATTGTTCCATCCCCGACTGGACCATTGTTAATTCACTAGGGTCGATTCAATTTGGTTTCAACATGGCCTGTATACATGGCACAAAAATTGGTACACTCTTCCATCAAGTACCCTTTCGCCATAGATGCTTCGGGATGAGCCATGTTGCGAACATACTGTTTTAAAGTCTTGAGACACCGTTCAATCGGGTACATCCATCGAAATTGAACAGGACCCCCTAGTATTGTTTCTTCGGCCAAATGCACTGTTAAGTGTGCCATCACATCGAAAAAAACGGGTGGAAATATTATCTCTGGATGACAAAGAGGTCAGTATAATCTGATCCTTGAGGGTTTGCAAGTCATCCGGTCGGCTGACCTTCGAACACAGTTGCCTGAAAAAGTTGCTTACTTCAATCAACGGCTCAACTTCTTTCTTTAACAAGCATCGACGAATGGCAATGGGGATAAGCTGTTGCATAAGAATATGGCCATCGTGACTCTTTAAACCAGATAGGGTTCTCTCTTGCATGTTCACCCACCTTGAGATGTTGGAACAATATCCATCGGGCACCCTTACACCTTTGAGAACTGTTAGAAATAACTCTTTTTCATCCCTACTCGTTGTGAACTGGGCTGGGGGTAGATATGCCCTATTCGCTCGTCTTAACTGCAGATGTAATGGTTACCTCACTTCCATATCTTCTAAGTCACGATGAGCACTGGCAGTATCTTTCAACTTTACTTTGTCACCAAGTATCGTCCATAGTAAGTTATCATATACGTTCTTCTCAATGTGCATGACGTCCAAATTATGCATCAATAAGTTATCTCTCCAATAAGGTAGCTCGAAAAATATACCAATTTTCTCCCAGTTATGTGCACGGGGTTCATTTGATCCTCGCGATGACTCTCGCAGGTCATTCAGCTTCTAAGAAGTTAGTATGCCGCCTGAATGAAGTTAGCTCAATAATTCAGCACCGGCCAATCTCTTAGGTGCAGGATTGAATTCTCGATTCTCATTGAAAGCAGTTCTATTCCTTTTGAACCTATGTGTGTGAGATAAGAATCTGTGGTGGCCCATGAAACTAAACTTCTTCCCATGGCATAGCCACCGTGAATGAGTGCTCTTATTGCAGGGAGGACATGCAAACTTCCCTTTTGTACTCCATCTGGACATGTTAGCATATGCTGGGAAGTCATTAATTGTCCACAACAAAGCTGCAAGAAGGTTGAACATCTCATTGCTAGCGGCATCAAATGCCATCATCCCTTCACTCCACGATTCTTGCAACTCTTCATACACAGCCATGGTGGGAAGTTGTAAGGAATAAGGACTATCGGCCATTACTGTGTGCAATATTCATCGCCCTAAATGGATTAACCCCATCTGCAGCTAAACCAAGTTGAACATTTCAAATGTCTGAAGCGAAATCTGGATTCCGACGATCGAAATCTTTCCAAGTTGGTGAGTGGGAAGGATGTGTCATTTCCCCATTTTCAGTATTATTCTGGGAATGGCATCTCATTAAATTTTCTTTCTTAGAAGAGATAAACAGCTTCTTTAACCTCGACTTAAGAGGAAAGTATCAAACTTGTTTTGCAGTGACTGGTTTTTGAACCTTTCTCTGGCGGCCAGTTGTACTCAGGGCACGGACATCTTGCTTTCATCTGGAACTATTGCAAACAAGACATTTATCAAGAGTTGCATGCTCATTCCGGAATAACATACAACTCTTTGGGCATGTATCCCATGTCTCATATGTGAAACCCAAATCTTCTCTTAACTTACAAGCTTGGTAGTGGGACTCACAAATCTTTTCACCATCCGGGAGAACCTTTCTTAACAACTCTAGTAACATATCGAATGAGCTACTGGTCCACAGATTCAGAACTTTAAGTGTAATAGCTCGAAAATGAAAGACAATTGACTGTAGTTCTGTCATCTGGCATATAATTTAGTGTTTGCATCATCGAGAATCCTGAAAAACCTTAATTTCATTTGCACTGCACCTCAGATTACTCGTACCCAATTCATCCCCGATCGTACTTGGTTCTACGGTGGGCAGCCTACCCATGATCTCCTGCATCATTTCTGTCATCTGATCTACATGCAAAACATCTTTATTTAATTCTACCCTTTCTGGACACCTCTAGAGCACAGCATAAACCTCCCCATGCTTTGTCTAATTCTTATATGTCTTTAAGAACCCGTGCCTTAATAGATGGTCCATTATAACATCCCATGTGAAATGATATCGATTAATACACTTTCTACATGGACAGTTAATCAATTGTTGGTCCAACATATGAGTATATGCAATAAACTCTTCAATTCCTTTGACATATGTCTCAACAACCTATCCAGCAAGTCAATCCAGGTCTTATCCATACCTTTAATCCCCACGTCCTTTAACGTACTTCTAAGGTCCAGGAACTTTGCATTAGCAATTTGAGAGTGAACAAACTACATGAAGGCAATACCAACAAGTTTCAGGTTATGCTCTCCTAATGGGTTGTATTTAGAAATTATTTTCAGAGATTTTAATAACTTATTGCAAGTATACATAATTTTAGCCCATACTAATCCATAAGATAAACTTCATAACAATTTCCATGAGAGTATTGCCAAACAATAAAAAAGGGGGGTAGTTAACTATAACTGTACGCCATAATGGTATATCCCTCTTTTGGAACAAACAATTAGATGAAATAATTAGTTAAGATGTATTTTTATTATTGAAGTGTCATCACTGTATGTTTCTGGCATAACTCAGAAAATTTTCTAATAGAAAAACATTCCATTTCCATTAATAAGCAATTTGAATTATATCCACTTATTTATACGAAAACATTTCAATCTCTTGTGATGGCCTAGAATTTTAGATTGCACCGGTGTCCACCATATGATCACCCCATCAATTGTAAGAAGGTAAAAATTTATAACATGTCATTTATATAGATAATCTAAATATATCTATATAATATTTCCACTCAACTGAGTAGACGTTTGTCCTCCATGGCTGAGAGATGGTTGGTGTTAGGGAATTGCGAAGGCATGATGTTTAAAATTTAAAATTCAAATTTAGATTTTTTTAATTTTGTAAAATTTACAAATTATATATTTTTTCTAATTTTAAATAAATATATAATTAGTTATTTTTTAAATAAATAAAGAATTAATTAATTTGTTGACATTTGTTGTACATCATCAATGTTTTGTCACATAAAACTCAAATCAATGAATATAGATTGGCAGTCCCCACTATTATACTTTTACACTCTTTATGTCATTTATATAATAAAGAAGTTTAAAATTTAAAATTTAATAAATTTTCAACTGTTAGGTTTGCTCACTTGTCAGAATTATTTTCTTTTTCTCTTGCCTTTAAAATATTTTTTTTGAATACTTTTTATACAAAAGATTTTAAATTAATATTTTAGAAAACGTGATAATATTTATAATATATAATAAACTTTTTATACCTTTATTAAACACTATATGGATACCTAAATCTCTTTTGATTATTAACTTTTATTTTTATAGGCTATTTTTAAACTTTTTTGTTTTTATGTATGTTGGCTCCATTTTTTCAAAATTTTAAAATATTATAAAAGATTTTCAATTAATATTTTAAAAAAGTGATAATATTTATAATTAATAATTATAAAATTTTATACCTTTATTAAATAATATATGGATACATTAATATCTTTTGATTTTTTATTTTGATTTTTATAGGTTATGTTTACATTTTTTTCATATAGGTTTGCTTTATAAATTCAAATTTGAGCTATTTAGATGCCGTTTGGAGTGTAAAAAAAAATTAAAAATTAACAAAAGTGATTTTTTGGGAACTTTGAGTGTAACTAAAATGATAGTTAAACGTTTGTATTTGATTTGATATAAAATTGTTAAAAGATATATAAAAATGACAAATGGTAAATTTTTAGTAGAAAATCTCAAAACTTAGAGAGTTTCATGAAAATTTGAAAACACAAACGTTAGTCCAAATCTGTTTGAATGGATTTTGACAAATTTTTTAAAGGTTTAACTTTTTTGCAGTCTGAAAAAGGGGAAACTTTTGATAAGTTTTGGTATTTTTTTTTTAATATTTTTTGGAGCTCCAAATGTGCTTTTACAAGCTAAATTGTATTTCTGTGCCATTAAGCTTGGAAATTACTAGTGTGTTTACATATTTAAACACATGAATATGATCAACCAAACACATCATTAAAGTGGAATAACAAAATCTGGAATCAATACTCTAAAGCTTGAACATCGGTCAGTGCATCATATTTAAATTATATATAATTTCTATTAATTATAGTGACTACTAAGGGAACAATGAAAATTGAACTAAGAAAATGAATTGAATGCAAAAAACAAGTATATTCCATCTCCAGTTATGATGATGAGACCATAACCTATTTTAATGCTGTCATGGATGCAATTGAAGTACTTCAAATATAAAGAAGAAAAAAATCAAAAAAATATATCAATAAATTGAAATAGCAAATTAATAGCTAGATTTGCTGCAGCTATAGAGCAAATGCAACTAAAAGTAACATAACCAAGGGTTCCATGAGAGTACAATTGTGCATACTCTTCTCTTTTGTCCAGGCGTCTAATAAAATGCAAAAAACAAAAGACTTTAGCAATCATATTATTCCATAACCAAGTTTTGGCTCTAACTAACTATGTTTTTAGCTTTATCTTTGCAGTTCCAGTAATCAAATCCAAGGATTATCCCCAATAAGATGGTGAAATCAGTTGGTGCAAACTTTTATCAAATATAAACAATGTAAGCATAAAATTACACTATTTCATATTATGAACCTATGCAACAGCATATGATCACGAAGATAGATTAAATTGCAAATTCAGAAATGGTAACCTTATTTTAGAAAAGGTAACACAACAAAGATAACAAAATATTCTTATTGTTACTCTTTCATAACAAAGACAACTAAAGCTAGCTGTAAGAAATTGAGCTAAAAAAAATCACCCCACTTCTAGCCTGAACAAGATTGACAAATATTCAAATTACAAAATAAATAAATAAAACTGTGGGAACAAAATTTGTTTGGCACTGTATACCTTTTGAAAAGAGGAGGAAAAAATGATGAACTACAGCCTAGTTGGATAAACACAATTGAAGCCGATTGTTCTCTCGCTCTCCTCTAAAAATAAAAAAATAAAAAAAGAAACAATTTTTAGAGGCCAATGAAGCATGACTAGTACCTCAGTTGGTAGGTCCTTTTGGGGGGAAGGAGGTATTAGAGCCACGGAAAGAAGAGATTAGCAAAAATAACGCAAAAGCAAAATTTAATGTAGCCATAAAATTGGAGAAAGCTAAAATTTATCAAAACGTATCAATGGATAGCTTGGCATGGCTAACGTTCAAAATTCAGTTAAAAAATTAACTTTTTCAATTTTATGAAGGTGGGATGTGGATACAACTGAATATTGTCATAACAAGTAATGTAAGAACCTCGTAAAAATATATGGTAATGAGAGAGATGGAGAGACAGTAATTTCAAAGAGGATATCATAAAGCATAAATGATGATAAAAAAATAGTCATAGGTTATAGAGTCTAAGAGGATGCAAATTTTGATACATACAAAAACACAAAACAAAAATACTAGAGAATCGCAACTCCAAATCCTTGGATATTAAATCTCTCAGTTTATTCCGTACTCTTTAGTAGATAAAACCCCCAAATACTACAAATTCAGTATCTTATCTATTCATACGTTCAGTCCAATTCCATGGAACAAAGTGTTGCAGTTTGTTAACAACAAGTACAAAACTAGCCTCTCAAAAACATGAATCGTAAAAACAAAAATGCTTTGATCTGAAACTGGGCAGTAATCATCTCCCATTTTTTATTTTTATTTTTATGTTATCATGATGAAAATAAATGCATGTGACTCTGGCACACATTGCATAGGTGTGACCAGTTTGGTTTTGAAGTTTATTAACGCAGCCACCTGACATTCATTAATTATCACACAATGAAGGATGAAAGAAGTTTTATTTAAAATTTGGCCTTCAATTGGATTCTGTCGTTTAAAGTAGGGAGGGGACAGCCATTCAAGAAAGAAAATGCAGCTTTGCCATATAGCTAATGCTGTGTATAATTAAGATTACGATATTAAAAGCAATATGAGCATTAAATGAGAATATTCATACGAAAATAAACAAATTTGGATTTCATAGAAAAAAAATGTAAACATGGGCCATTCTTCAGATCAAGTTATTTTTCCTTTTTTGCCTTTTCTTTTTGAGGGTTAACAGGATATGTTACTGGCTTTTGTTTCTTTAAATTGGGTCTTGGTCGCTAAGAACATGGCATCGCATGAAATATGAAGCTAAATATGAAAAATTTTTTTAAAAAATAAATAACTGTTGCTCAGTTAGTTAAATATAAGAAATGGTAGCAGGGTCACAAATATAAACATTCCTCCTAATAAACTATAAAGACCAGTCATTCTCATCATTTCAATGATATCAAACTTGGCTAGAATAAAGTCCTAGAAAAACCAGTAAACAGTTCAAAAGGATTAAAGTATCATATTTTGGTAAAACTATCACCACCAATATGTATGAAACTTTTCAAGTTGATAGATTACCTGTACTAAAATAAACAGTTGAAAAGAAAACGAACGATAAAAAAATTACCATTTATAGGTGTAATCAAATAAAAAATTAAAATTAAGCATATTAAAGAAAAATGACTTATGAGAAGCATATAATTCTGAAACGGAGCACTAATACTGTGATTAGTAAACCCACATAGAGCCAAATCAATTTCAAGTAATTAAGAATCTAAAAGATCCCACGACACAGCAATTGAGAACAATTGCAAACTTGAAATAACATGAATTTCATCATATCTCTACGAATTAGCTAAGCCCAATATCAAAGAAAGAATCACTTACATACTATAATTAATGATAACATTATGCATACTAACCAAAAAAAAAAAAAAAAAAAGCCTGACTTCAATTAGCAATAATCTGACAAAATAAACAAGAATAATAGGAACCCAAAAATAAATTAAACCAAAATTGGTATTAAGCTAATGTGCATAAGAGATTAAAACATAATCAAAGAACTGAATGCTTGCGGGAAAGGAATTCCCTAAACTACTCCTATCACAAGAACTGTCTTTCTCCCCATTGTCCAGCTGGGCATGCAACAATTCAGAAGGCAAATTGGAGGCCTTGTCCGCACAGAACAGGGAAAGAAAGTCCATATTCAAAAGCTCTAAGCTCAAGAAAAGTCAATTAAATGAAGAGCTTTTCCCTCAAATCTCAATTCTACTTCCCAAATCATACCAACCCCATTACAAATCCACCGCTCCTTATCGCCATAAAAACCACATCCCATCGAAAACATAACTCAAAACCATCCTCCCCTTCTATATGTGTTGGTCCAAGAACCACAACACTGCTGCTCAGACAAACTTCAAGTACTAAACAAAGTCATAAAGTAGAGAAGCCCCTAATCCTAGACCTCCTGCCCAAAACCCAACAAAGAAATATGAAAGAAGAATTTTCTCTTGTTTTACCAAATGGTTCGTTTTCTACTCCTAGACCAGCAAACCAGCTTTTGAATGTTTAAACACACCATAAAATTTTTAACATATGGCTTGTGCCATCACAATGCAAAAAAAAATCACAAAAATTAGAAAATCACAAAAACAATGCAAAAATTACAAAAAGAAAAGTCATAAAATCACCAAATCGCATCACTAAGCAAACCAGTTAACGAACGGAAAAAAAAAAACCAAAAGAAAAAGAAAAATGGCAAAACCTGGGTACTGGATTCAGAAGAAAATTTATGGATATGAGGTGTATAACTGTAAGAGAGATGGAGAAACAGTAAGAGGTAGAGCGACAGAGCTAGGAAGAAAGAGAACTAG
Source organism: Sideroxylon spinosum (assembly GCA_003260245.2). Lineage (NCBI taxonomy): Eukaryota > Viridiplantae > Streptophyta > Magnoliopsida > Ericales > Sapotaceae > Sideroxylon > Sideroxylon spinosum. The sequence continues at coordinate 12,517 of QLOD02156067.1, forward strand.
AGAGAGCTTGAGACCAAGAGTTTCTAGCCATAGAGAAACAGAGAGAGAGAGAGAGGAGAGAGAGAGAGAGAGAGAAGAGTGTGCGTGTTACCTTCTCGCCGATGGACGGGTGGCAGCTGCAGAAATATGACCTCTAAGCTTGAGCAAGAAGAAAGAGAGAGAGAGAGAGAGAGTATGAGGGAGATGGGTTTGGCAACAGAAATGGGCGCATACTAAGTCGGGAAGAAGGGGGTTTTTGGGGGGAATTGGATGCGCTTTCTCGACTGTTTGGAAACAGCCGATTTTGATGAATAAGCGGCCGTCCGTTGTGCTATTCTTGACCGGCTAACCGCGGTCACGCGATCTTTCGGCCTTCTTTCAAAACGATTTTAGTAGTGTAAGTGGCTTGAGATAAGCATATTGTCCTTTTCTTGCAATCTCACAAAAGCTTGATCCTTAGGATATGACTTGCTTCTCCTAAATCCTGCATATCAAACTATCCAGATAACCATACCTTGACCAGAGATAACACTCCCACATCGTTTCCAATGAGTAAGATGTCATCCACATATAGCACCAGGAACACCAACGTTTTTTCATTACGCTTCTTGTGCACACAGGACTCATCAAGACTTTGATCAAAACCACAAGATTTAACAGCTTGATCAAAACGAGTATTCCAAGATCTAGATGCTTGCTTAAGTCCACAAATGGACTTCCTAAGCTTACACACTAAGTGCTCCTGGCTTTTTACTATAAAACCATCTGGTTGCATCATGTAAATGCACTCATCAAGATTTCCATTAAGGAAAGCTGTCTTGACATCCATTTACCAAACTTCGTAATCGAAATGAGCTGTAATGGATAAGAGAATCCGGATAGACTTAAGCATAGCTACTGGTGAAAAGGTTTCCTCATAGTCAATCCCATTTTTTCTGAGTAAAACTTTTTGCAACTAGCTTGCCTTGAAGGTTTCCACCTTCCCGTCGGCTCCTCTCTTCTTCTAATAGGTCCACTTGCATCCGATAGGTTTTATTCCTTCGGGTTTCTACAAGATCCCAGACCTAATTAGAGTACATAGACTCTATCTCTGATTTCATAACCTTTTGCCAAAGAGTTGCGTCTTTATCCTGAATTGCTTCATTAAAGTTACTGGGTTCAGTATCCAGTTCATCAGAGATTCTGTCATATGACTCTCTAAGGAACATATATCAAGTGGACATACAACCCTGCCACTACGATGAGGTACAATCTGTGAGTGTATACGAGTAGTAATACGATCTGACTCTGATCCTTGTGTACCATCAACCAGCACTGGTTCTGAAACTGGTGCATAAACGGTATCTTTTGTACCAGTTCAGGGTCAGCTTGAGTCATTATCCTTCTCCCACTACGAAATGGTAACGAGAAGTTAGGGAACTCACTTTCTCGTGGTGTTTCTTTCTGTACTATTGGTATTAAAGGAGCCAGTTTAGTTTCTTTGCCTCTTAACTCTTCTAAAGCAATTTTACTTCTGGGTTTGTGGTCCATAATATAGTCCTCCTCCAAGAATTGGGCATCGGTGCTAACAATGACCTTCTGATCATTAGGACAATAAAATAAACCACCTTTCATTCCTTTAGGATATCCAACAAAGAAGCATACATCTATCCTTGATTCCAACTTATCTGGTTTCCCTTTCAGTACATGTGCTGGCCC
>QLOD02156096.1:1755-14183 GCA_003260245.2 Sideroxylon spinosum
TAACATGAAAAATTAAAAAGTGTTTTTTGGAATCCGTTTGAACGGCTGTTCAAATGGATTTTTAATATTTATCTCTATTTTTTTTGTAATTTATTAATTACACTTCAAACAACAAAAGTAACTTAGATTATATTTTATCTCAATTTTTGTAATTTCAAACCGTGTCTTGACTTGGTCTGGGGAATTAAAAAAATTTAGTTTTTTTATTTGTAGCTGACTATTAGATAACTATTAAAAAAATAGGTGTTTTTTTTTTTTTTTTGGTGTTTGAGCTAGAAAAAAAAAACTAACTTTTAAGTAATTAGCTTTTTAATTTTTTTATTAATTTAACATTTTTGCCTTTTAATGTTTGAGAGAAGTTAAAAATATAAGAAGGTAAATTTCGTCATTATAGAAAAAGCTAAAAAACTAATAGCCGATAGCTCCAAATGGAACTTTAGGCTCCGTGGTACTAGTTTTTTAACTTTTTCTTAAATAATTACGTTTATCCTCTTACGTTTTAACCTTTTTTTAAATATTCAAGGATAAAAGTGTTAAATTAATAAAAAAAAAAAAACTAAAAAATTGGCTTCTAAAAGGTTGGCATTTTTTCCTTTCTAAATATAAAATAGTTCTATTTTTAATAATTAACTACTAACTAAATATAAAAAAATTTAGTTTTTTATTTTCTAAACTAAGCCTTCAGTCTAAAATAGTTATCTTTTAACAATCAGCTAGTAACTAATTATAAAAAATCTAACTTTTATACCTTTTCAAACTAAGTCTTTAGTCTAAAAGGTGGAGAATTCCGTGGCACAATCCGCGTTGTTCGGTTTGGAAGTTTGGGATCTCCTTTTGTACCCACTGGTGGAGAATTTTATAGCACCACTCAGTGACGTTCAGTTTGGAAACTAGGGATCTCCTTTGTACCCTCTTGGGCTTTTCTTTGATGTAATGTTCAAGGTGGTTTCCAACCATTTGGTACCACTCTATTCATTTTTTATTATCTTGTAAAACTATTATATATATTATATATTCTGTATTTAAAAAAATGTTAAGCATAATTCTGTTATTTATTATGTACTGGTTTTTTAGTCATAGTATGTAGTTACTGTTAATCCCACAAGTAAATTTTACACTATCAGATATTTTTAATTTTTTCCCTGCACACAACATTGGATTTTTTTTATTAGAATAATTTAACTGAGCATTCGGAGGGATAAAAATATTCACGGGATCACAATTTACATGGCGTTGTCTTATCCCATAGGCCCTTTAACTTGAAAAATAAGCTAACTAATTACTATCATACAAGGAAAAAATGTGATGCATAAAGATTTACTCTATAAACATTTTAAAAACTCCTTATATCTTTCTCTTTTATTAATGAGACATTTTTTTTACTTGAACGTCGGAGGACTTTTAATAGACAATTCATCATTGATCGGACCTCTAACAATGATTAATTAAATTAATTTTTTTTTCTTTTTCTGTCTTCATTAGCCGTGCAAGTACTATTAACTAATAAAATTTAATCTTTCTAAAAGATTTTTCTAACTACTTAATAATCAAGTAAAGAAGCCAAATCTTCAATAATGACATCGTTTAAAGTATAAACTAATTCCAACAATCTCTAAAAAATTTTAAAATTTATTTTTTTTTATTTAATAACATGTATTATAAACTCATATTTTATCTTACTTTTTACTTTATTTTGAAATCGTTTCAAACACACCCACACCCAATATCAGCAGTAGAGAATTAATTAACTTGGAGGACAAGCAAAGTGTAATGGTTGAAAAGTGACTGCTGAGATAGACATGCTTTAATTGAAATTCTTTTCTTAAAAAAAAAAGAATTAGAGAGAAAGAAAGAAAGCCATGAATATATCCAAGCATCACGTCACTGACTCTTTTTTCCTTTCTTTTTCTCTTTTTCTGGAGAGAGAAGACTTCAGTAACGACCAATTGACATGGAAAACTTGGAGGACACTTCATGTATATAGTCCAAAAAAATAAAAAAGAAAGGCTAAGATTACAGTATCACACCAGTGCTCTCTCTCTCTATCTCTCTCTCTCCTTTTTTTTCTTTTTTTATTCTTTCGTGCTAGGAGAATGGTCACTGTTAAGGATAATAATTTTATTCATACTGATGGTACATTTAGAATAATAGAAAAATTATAAAAAAATAATAAAACTTGTATGTTTATAATTTATGTAGTTAGATAAAAAATTAGTAATTTTTAAAAAAAAATTATATTTTTTTGATAAATTTGAGAGTTCCAAAAGTTGATTCTTACAACTTTCTCAATTTCGAATAGGATATGTTCTACCTACAAATTTATTGGAAGAAAGTATGAATTATACTCTAATAGGTGTGAATAGAGTATGAGTAAGAGATTTTAATTTGTCCATTTACTTGCTAAAATTTTAAACATTTTTTTCAAACATATAAATACATGATCAAAACAATAAGAATAAAATTTTAGCATAACACAAACTATCACCTGTTAATCTTAAGAATATAATGGCAATGCAATAAAAAAAAAAATTATCCTAAGGGGCATAGATAAGAGGGCATTTGGAATTCCCAAAACATTTTTAAGAAAATCAAATTATGGTGTTGATGTAATATAAAAATGATACATGATGAAATTTAATCGGAAAAAATTAAAAATTTTTAAAATTCTTAAAAGAATTTAGGATATAAACCATCCAAGACATAGATTTTTTTTTCTTATACCAAATGGGTATAGGTAAAATATAGGTAGAGATATATTAATAATGACAAATCTTACTCATACCTTGTCCATTGTCATCTATACACGTTAGGCCGGCCAAAATAAGTACTGTTAATTGATTTTTAATACCTTAAAAAAAAGATGAGGTGGTATTATTAAAGAAAAAGAGGCTGAAGTACCCTGCGCAATTACAGAAGTGTTTCGAAGGACCACCGACCAAAAATGCCATTTCTCTCTCCAGAATTTCTCCCCCATTCACTTTCTACACAAAATCCGTGGGACCTATGAACCATGCATGCATTTTCATGGAAATTCTTTCGGTTTAGATAGTAATTTCTCACAGATCTTTCTATGGCACTTGCCTATAAATAGTCTCTCCCCCTTTCACTCTCCTTCACAACCCACAAGCACATGTAGGTAAGTCTCTTCTTCTCCATATAGCTCAATCTTGCTAACACTTGCACACTAGCACACACCAAAGCCTATATATATACACATATATGCAATGCAATGGGAGCTAGGGTGACGTCGTTTGAGAACCGGTCGAGTTTTGAGACGATGGAAATCCGAGTTCACAATCCCTCAGCCAGGCCGGACCAGTTTCTTAGAATCGCAAAAATACGACCAGGTGAAATTAAAGTAGTCATCACCAAATCACTAGTTTACAATTACAAAGGTATGAACTACGACAGTGATAACCCATCACTGTTGATGGTTTTGTTGGGTGTAAAATTTGTGTTTTTGCAACCCATGGAAGTGCTTGATGGCGCCAAAATTATCTGCGACATTGATAACTCAGAAAAACTCCACCTTCGAATAATCAAAGCTCGACTTCCTATACTTTCGCAGCTCAGGTTCTCTCTCTCTCTAGTAACCTTTTTAAGGAAACAAATAAATTATGTTGTATTATGTATTTATAGCTACGTTTTTTTTTCTTCTTGTGGTGTGCTAGGAGCTTCGGTTTTTGTTTGGGAAGGGGATGACTAATCCTATGTTCAATGCACTGGTAAATAACTTTTTCACTGTTAATCTTCGTTTAGATACTGTTTATAAGTTTAAATTTTAACAATTTTTGATATTTTTTAATAAAAGTTATTAGTTTTAATTTTTAGTGCGTTTGATAAAGCAAATGAAAATTTTCAACAAATTTTTATAACTTTAAAATGTTTGATAAAATTTTTGATAATGTTTAATAATTTTTGAGTCAAACAATTCATTGTACCTGAATAGAAAGTTGACAAAAATTAATATTTTACCCAACACTCAAGAAATAATTTTGAATAGATTCTCACTGAAAACTGAGTTTCCAAACAGTACCTTAGTAATTTTATATATATGTTTGAAATATTTTCTTCAATATTTTCTAGTCTCATGCATTATTGTTTTAGTTAGGACCTAATACCACCATTGTTAAAAAGTCCATAGAGTCCAAATACTTATCAACCTTTAAAGAAGCACTAATTTGCTCTTTGTTTGTTATTTTACAGTGATGTACAGTGTTGGAAGCTATCAAAAAGTTTCAGATTGTTGGAGCTGTGCTCCAATTACTGCCCACAGTCGGAGTTAATTTTCTTAATTAATACATATACATTACACTTCAACTCAAGAAACAATTATCTACGACAAATATGTGCATGTATATTTATATGTTTATGAATATAAAATATTATGCATATATATGATCCATTAAATTTTAATGTAAAATAGACTTTGACTTGTCAACTCAACTCAAATTCTATTTTGTATTAAAGTTTAATGGTTCATATATATGTGTAGTAATCAATTGCCTTTTATCACGGCCACAACTTTGATGGCTTTTGTTATATACCCTATGTCTTGTTATGTATGTAACAATTTATGTACTTTTAAAAATCAGTTATGGTATAATTTTGGTGAATGACTTTTAGTCATTTTGTGTGTTCTTTCAATATTAAAATTTTGTTTGTTTGAATGGCTAGGAATATTCACTGTACTAATAGTTTGTATGGGTCAAATTTTTGCTTCTTCCAAAATCAAAGTAATGATTTGTGACAATATAATGATATATTTAGTTGCCAGTGCGACTGGAAGCAGGAATAAAAAATGAGAATAACACATTTAGCTGTTAGTGAGAGTGAAAGTGGAAATGGAAACGAGAATGAAAATGAATGAAACAAAAAAAAAAAAAAAAAAAAAAGTGTAAAAATAGATAGGAATGAATAAATAATCAAATTAGTCTTGGTCTTTTAGGGGCCGATTGGATGGTGTTAAAATTTTAGGAGATAAGTTTTAGAGGAGATATAAGATAAGAGTGGATGTTATTTTTAGAGGGTTGGCCCACATTGATATGATGTTTATGAAAGGGGATAACTTTTAACTTAGTTTGGATATTTTATAAATAAGAGGGAGTGAATGATGGAAAAAGTAGTCAAATAACTTTTTTGCCCTTGTGGTATTCTAAACTTTGTTACCCATTAAATTAAATATTAAATTACAAAACTAACTCAATTTAATTATTTTTGAACAATTTGAAGCTATATTATTTATTTATTGAAAATTTAATTTTTTATAAATTTATTTAAAAAATTAAATTTATAAAACTAAATTTATAAATATCACATTTTTTGAAATTTATAAGGAGATAACGAAGGTTAAAAATGTCAAAAAGCAGGGGTCTAGAGTCGGATAATTTTTGATTAGCCTCAAGGACGCCCAAAAATCATCCGGGAAGAGCACATGGATGGGGGAAAGCAAGAGGGGGGAAAGGAAGAGGGGGAAGACAATATTTTGTCAAATCATAGCAAAAGGTGGGTTCCACGGATATAAAATTTAGAGGGACGTTTTATCGTTAACCAGTCGGGATCTTAAAGTAAAAAGAAAAAAAAATAAAAAATACGGGTGTTATGGGAATAGAAGAATGAAGTAAATTGTGTCTCTCTGTATTCGTCAGAAATTGAATGAATCATTTTCAAATTTTAGGCCAAACAAAACTTCATTAATTATTTTATTTCTTAGAATTAATCAATATTATATTCTTCACAGTAAATGCCAACCAGAAAAAGGAATGGGCTTTGACCAGATCAAGCACAAGGGAAATGGCCAACTAAACACATTGTGAGGCCTAGTAGGAGAACTAATGCTCTATTTTTTTTTTTTAAAACGTTTTGCGATTGACATGCAAGGTTAAAAATTAGTGAAATCTTGTCAATTAGTTTGAAGTCTGGCGCTAGGATTAAAATTTTGTTTCGATTAATGTTTCAATTAGCACATGGAAAACATTTTTAAAATATTTTAGGGTGACATAAAAATATTAAAATATTTATTAAAATTCACGTAAATATACAATATATATTTCAATAATTCATCTAAGTTGGTTGTTTAGAAAATTCTATGAGAAACTTACACGCGTAAGTAAAACTGTACTTTATTTATTTAACATTTTCTTATATACTATTTAAAAGAACAGTTCATACAAATAGTTAACAATTTAGGGGTTGTTTGATAGAAAAAAGTTGGTAGAAAAAATACAATAAAGGTGATAGGTGACAAAATTTGATTGAAAGACAATACGAATTTTTTGTAAATTTTGATAACTTTTGATTTTTTTTGTTGTGACCAAACAGGGCCTTCATGATTTTAATTTTTAAATATTTATTTACGTGCTCTAGTTCTATTTTATATAATTTGTACGATTTTATTTTCGTAAAAATTTTGGCCATGTTTGTTTTGAATTCTTTGAGGTTATATTTCTAAGAGCGTGGATTTGGTTTGAGGTTAAAAAGGATTAAATATTACTCTGTAAAATCTTATTTTTTAAAGTATATTAAAAATACATATTTTTTAAAATTTAAATAACTTAATATTCGTCTTTTGAATGATTAAATGTCAACTTTTCAAAAAGTGAAATAAAAAAAAATTGTTAAAAAAATTATTTATAATCTCTTATATTTAATCCTTATACTTTTGTATGAGATTAAAAATTAAGAAAGTAGATGTTGATTATGACTATAATTGTTTATCTTTTACTCTTACAATTTTACACTTTTTTACCCCATTCTTTATAGAATTAACGTGTAACGCTATAAGCATGAAAAAAATATTAATTAATTTAGAAAATTTTATAAAATATAACAATTGTAATCAAAATAATAAAATTTATTTGCACAAGACTACCTTTTGGAGGTTTAACGTTAGACAATATCCAACTTAGGTGGTGTTTGAATGATTGAGAAAATAAAAAATTAATGTAAAAATAACAAGTGATAAAATTTAATTCGTAAAAGTTAAAAAAAAAATTAATAAAAATTAAATTATTTTGGATGTTTAAACCAATTACCCATAATCCCCGCCCCGGACGTCCAAACACGGCCCTGGAAATTCCAGGGAAAAAAAATGGGAAAGGAAAATTTCCTAACTGTCAGTCAAGGGGTCAAAATGCAGTTTTGGCAAAGTTATGGAGAATTTCAATAATTTTTCCATAAGATGAGGCGTTATTTTGCAATTTCTCTTTCAGAGTTGTTGACTCCGATCTGAGTGACTCCATATCAATAAGCAAAACCCTAGCTTTTACGTGTGTATCGAGAGGGCCGAAATCGATCGGCGGAGAGGACAAAGTGAAGATCTTGAATCTGCTGAAGTCGGTTAAGGAGACCTGCCTATGCTCCTTCGATCTTCACGATCCATCGTTTGCTGTCGCAGATGATTTTGGCACCGTCACGAAAATCATTAAATCTCCTCCGTTTGGTTCATCAGAAAATTGAGGAACAGAAGAGAAACTGCTAAAGCAGTTTTTTCTTTTTAGGCTCTATCGGAAAAGATAGAGCATCGAAGGAGAAAATTTGGCGCTACGGTGCCAAAATTCGCGACAGGAGGTGGTGGAGAAACGAAGATCGGAGGCGTTTTAGGCAAAGCAATTTTAATCAGTTCATCTTACTTTTTTTTTTAATGCTTTTCCAATCGAAGCTTGTACTTCGTCTGTACTCATCGACTTGCAAGGTAATTCCTGCTCGGTCTAATTTAACTTTGTTATGCTTGCTGTCACCAGCTTGACGTTCTTATTCTATGTCAGCGAGTGTGTATCAATGCTTTTATATTTGGATTGTTGAAATTGGACTTTGATTACTTCGGATCTATGGATCGAAATCAATTGATGTTATATCTAGAATCAGCAAGTTTGAGGTCCTATTCTTTGGTTTTTAGGTTTAGGGATCCCATGTATTTCTGTTGAAGTTTTTTTACGGCGTACTTAGATGCTGGATTGAGGTGGAAAATGGAAGGAAAAAAGTGTGGAATTTGAAAAATTAAACTGGAAAATAAATTTATTGTGAAATGTCTTCTCATTCTTTCTTATTTTTAAATCCAACTAAATAAAAGTGTAATTTGGATTCTCTATTTCCTCTTTCAATCTCCGTTTCCCCTTGATGTAGGACAAATTTGATATTTCTTGGTTTCTCTTGGATTAGTTTTATTCCTGTTTTATTTAGGATTTTATTAGTTGTTTTTATATTTTGAGCAAAAAGCTATTTGTAGTCCAAATAAGATTTGGATTGGATTGGATAAGAAGACACTTAGAAAACCTATCCTAATTAGGATTAGATTTAGGACTAATTTTCCGTATAAATTGGGTCTTTTGTAAACACTTTCATTTATTCAATTATTCAAAACAATTTTGATTAGTTAAGAGTTTTGTGTTCTCGTCTTGTTCTTTTGAATTCAAGAGTAATCCACCATACTCAAGGACGATACCCCGCCAAATGTTTTGCTGCTGCGTCAACCCCCAGAGGGATAAATTTACCATCCAAACTCCCAAACACCGCATCAATGTATTACTTTTACTGAGTTCAACATTCAGACTGGAGAAAAATTATGGCTGTTGAACCAAGTTAAGATATTGAATTTAATTAGATAGAAAATTTAATTGGATAAAGTATTACATGTGTATTATGTGGAAATAAAATAAGGAAAAATTACTTAAACCTCCCTTGGGATTGCTGATAATTCATCTTGTCTCTTAGGTATGGAAAATTACGTTACCCCTTGGGCAGTGTTTGTCTTTGATGGAGTAATTGACATAACGGAAATTGATAAATTTTATAGCTTTCACATTGCTCAAAAATTTACTTTTCTTTGGTCCGATCTTTTCCCGGAATCCAAATAGGTGGGAGTTTCGTGCACCGGCTGCCCTTTTCTTTCTTTTATGAGGCCATTTGATTCCCACATTTATGCCTCTTTCTTAGAAGCACACGATAGTGGAGGATCAGGAAATTATGTTAAGAGGATGTCAAGGCAAAAAAGTTTGAACTTTAGAAAGTAAATTTATTGAATTTTGAGGGGGCTAATAGATGTTTTTAATTATAAATATTTAAAGATTAAAAAATCAATAAATAAATTGTGTTTTGGAGGAGGCATGGCCCCTGCTAGCCACGCCTTGTGTCCACTGCAGAGCGTATGCATTTCTAGAAAAGTATTGTGCGAGTGTTGAATATACTTGGATGTTGATACTCATATAAGTATATCACTATAAAAATATATAATTGTTTGTTGATGTGTGGTTGTGATCCTCTTTTTTTTTTTTTGTTGTGGTGGTGTTTAGGGATGTGAATTTGTGTCCTATCCATGTCCTGTGTCATTCTTCTTTGCTTTCTTTCTTCTTTTTCCTTATACTCCCCCCTACTCCAACCAATAGGTTAACTGAACGGAAACGAATAACCTTACCGAAATTTTGGTTTTTTGGTTGAGTTATTGCAGTTTTCAGTTTCAGTAATTATGTAGGACCCAAAATATATTTCAGTTCGGTTTCAATTATTCCATCATCTAAACCCAAATAACTGAATTAATATTTTAATATATAAAAATATGTATAATGAATCTAATTTATACTTGCAACTATTCATTAGATGTTTATTCATTTCGTTTACATATTTTTTAATTGCTGCATAATTTGCTTTTATAGATTTGGGTAATTTGCATGTGAACTTGATGCCATTAGTCTAATTCAGTTATAACTGGAACTGAAGAGAAATATTTTGGACAATTTAATTCGGTTTCTTATTTAATATTGGGATGATTCGATTCCTTCTAATAGAGAACCAAAATAAGTCGGACTATTCTGGTAAACAGAAAACCAAACCAAAAACTGAACAATCACCACTACTAACCAAATTGATAACCCCCTTATCCATCTTTTCCCACTCCTTTTCCAATCTAATATTTATCTACATCCAAGCTATCCACCAATTATGAACACTGATTCTCATACTTCTTCCATTCTTTCCTCCAATCGCTATTTCCATCCTCTACTTTCTTCATCATCAAACCAAATATAACAACACTTGTCCTACCCATTTGCACTTTTGTTTCAAATTCGACGAGTTATCATTGGTACAAGAAAATAACCCATGAAGAACCATGATTGTCTTATCCGTGGGCCCTGGTCCTCCAGCGTAACAAAGTCTAGTCTATGTCTGTGGCCTTCTATTACCATTGGTGAGAAATAGGAAAAGCCACTTCATTTAGCATAAAAGGTGCCGCTTTTATTGGCTAATTTTGTTATTAAACAAACAAGGGAAAGCTAAAGTCCAATATTTTTTTTTATTCATCAAAAAAATGTTCACTACATTAAAAATAATTTCTTAGCTAGTGATTAGGATAATTACTACATATTTGAGATCAGTCTAGAGATTGGAGAGCCTGCATGAAAATTCTACAATAAAACTAATGAACAAAAATGCAGATGGTGAACGACTAAATCAAATGGGCATCTTGCATTTCATTCTCACTTTTGTGTGTGTGTGTGTGTGTGTGTGTGTGTGTGTTAGAGAGGGGTGGGGGTGTGCGAGTACTCTTTTGTGCTTTTTCAATATGCATGGAATTAAGGTGCCGGCCATTCGAGATTTTGGGCAGAATTTCAATGAAGGAATGTTTGGGTAGTTTCAGCTTTTTAAAAGGGAAAAAGGAGTACGCTGTAAGCAGTGACGATCAAGTAGCTAGAAAGACAAACAACAATGGTTGTACAGTGAGAGCAAGACAGTTTAGTTAAAACAAAAGTACAGAATGTCCGTTCAAGGCTTTCTTTTTTTCCCTGCAGAGGAGGAAGCTTTGGTAAGTGTTAATTGTTTAAAGTTCTTAAAATCATGCGGTTTCATGGAAATTTCATTTGGAGGCACCTGTCTGTATAAGTAATTCTCTTTGCTTTCACTCATTCTCAGAAGTTGCAAGTACTTGCGCATTGCTAGCTAAGTCTTTTCTTCTCTGTCACCGAGTCCTTTCGTACACAAGCACATGCGCATGCACACACACTAAGGCAGTAAGCAACAAAGTTCACGCAATGCAATGGAGGCTAGGTTAACTGTATTTGAGAACGGATCGAGTGTGGAGATCATGGAAATTATTCAGGTTCACATGCCCCCAGATCATGCGGTAGCAAAAATTGAACCAGGCCATGTAAAAGAAATAGTTAACAAATCATTATGTTACAAAGATACTGACCCTGAAAATCCTTCACGCTTAATGGTATTCATGGGTTCAAAATTTAGATTTTTAGTACCAATGGAAGTGGTTACCAGTGCCAAAATTATCTGTGACAGATGAATCAGGAGAACTGAAAGCTAGAATTATCAAAACCTGATTTCCTGGCTTTCACAGGCTCAGGTCTCTCTCTCTCTCTCTCACACACACACACACACACACACACACACACATGCAAGCATGCAGATAAATGTGGTATTTCTCATACCAATATATATCTACTTTTGGTTTGCTTAGGGACATCAGCTTCTGTTGGGGGAGCCGGGGGAGGGACTAGAATCCTGCAGCTGATTAATAGCGCTGGTACCCTTTTTACATCATTAATTTTGTTTGATATGTTATAATTGTAAGATTTGCTGATCTTGTGATACATCTACAAAGTGTAGGAATAAACATATTCCATATTTTCTTTTAATCTTGAATAAACTAAGGAGCAATTATTTAAGCATGGATTAAACATAAGAAATCAAGGTGGTAGAAATCATGGAACAACAATTTTTTATCATTAATTGCATGGTCTGCCCGCCAAATCAAACATCACTTACCATATAAACTTAGTCTGTACTCTTTCAGAAACATGGGATAGTTGATGCCTTCATTAACATACTGATCAATTATTATGAGGGTGTTTGATTCCCCCCACACCCCCCCCCCCCAAAAAAAAAAGAAACTTCTGATCAGAAAGCAAATATAAATAAATATATTAATAAATAGACATGCATATAGGGGATGCTTGGTGAAAAAAAAAAATTTGGCAAAAAAATACAATAAAAGTATAAAGATTTGACATAAATGTGATAGGTGGCGAAATTTGATTGGAAGAAATAAGAACTCTTTGTAACTTTTGGTATTTTTATAATCGGCCAAAGAGGGCCATAGAGAATTCAAGATGTTCTTTCAAAGTATAATTATTGAATCAATGAGCACATATTACGTCACCATGTGTACAAGCTTTATAAAGATTAACTAACTAGTTCAAACCTTTTAAATCAGCATAGTTAATGACACCAAAAGTCCAAACTTAACTCCTGCCGCACAGAAAGCAAAAGCCTGAACAAATTCATCCAGTTGATGACTAAGATGTCATGGTTTTAGACTTTGAGGAGGTGCCATATGTTTCTGCCAGAAGATGGTCGTTAGTTTTGTTGAAAACGTTGGTTTTGGAGGTTCCTGAATTCGGTCCATGTGTTAATAATAATAATAA
>QLOD02156132.1:0-14179 GCA_003260245.2 Sideroxylon spinosum
TCTCTCTCCCAAATGTCAGAAATTAGGCCTATTTATAGGCTTACAACGACTAGGGGCAAAAAAATAATTTTACGTCTTTAAAGTAATCTCAAAAATCTGTTAGAGGAAGTTCACGGGCACCCAACAACTTATTGTTGTGCGCCCAAGGTACCTGTACACCTAAGCAGAAGAAGCAGAAGAAGCAGCTCTCGACGGGTGCACGAGGTCTTGTATAGTCGGGCGCACAAGTTCTCGTGTGCACAAGGTGTTTCATGGTCGTACGCATATGGTCCTCCTTGATAGTACTTCCAGACAGCTTTCTGTCCCGAACTTCTGATGAAATTTTGACCTCTGAGACTACCGATTCAGGCTTTGGCTAAAACACAAAAGTTTTAGATCTTCGAGTCTTCTTTGCAACTAAAAACGAATCAAGTCAATCGGAGTTGTGAGTGAGGATAGGGTGTCGTGCTGGACACTTGTAGTGGTTTGCACATTTAAGCTCCAAACTTGTTTTTCTTGAATTGTTTTCCTTCCATACCCCTGCAAAACACATAAAAGCAATATAAACAATCAAAGTATAATAAAAAATGAATTGATAAAATGGTCAAAAGAAGATTGTGAAATGATGTTAAAATCAACAATGATTGCGAGCAATCAATATCTTTATAATAATATTAGGGTTTTAGATTCAAAGTATTCATCTCACAATTATAAAAGAAGTTTTAAAGATCCAAAAATCATTATTAGTGATTTCAAAGAATATTATCTGGGGTTTTTATTCTTGAATGGTTTTGAAATAAATGAAATTAAATCTAAAAGGTGTAGATCTCTATGTGTACGTTTCACACAATACATGTAGGTCTACGCACGTCATAAAATTTATAATCATCCACCATTCCTTGATTCGTTGAATTAAGAACTAGGGTTTTAGCCTTGCATGGAAACAAAAATAACACAAGCAATATAAATAAGAATAATATACAAAATAGGATTCACTGAATTAAAAGAAAGACCCAAATACCGTACTTTCGAAATAATACGAAAAGAAACAAATCATCCGATAAGAACTCCAAGAAAACGAAAGAACATTCCTTGAAAACGACAACAGAAGTGATAGAAACAAAAGAAACTCTCCATAAAAAAGTCTATACGACGGCTGGAATGAACTCTAAAATAATCCCCTAAGGGTTCTATTTATAGAGCCCTTTACCCAATCCTAAACACTACAAAAATGGAACCCTAAGTTGCCCAGTGGTCCGGACCACCCGTGGCTACGGTCCGAACCACAGTCTGTTGGTTTCTTCAAATAGTGGTGTAGTGGTCCAAACCGGTTAGGAGATGGTCTGGACCATAGTGTTTTAACATCTTCTGGACTTTGTTACAATGGTCCAGACCAGCTGGGAGATGGTCTGGACCGTCCCTACTCCGACTTTCTGCTTTGTTTTTCTCTCATTGTTCTTGCTCTAGTTTGATTAGGGGCTCTTTGTGTGGACACCAAGGGCTCGTTGTTGTTGTTTTCCTCATCTTCATCATTGCTAATCTTGATTAATTCCTCTTCTTTCCTACATTGAAGAGAATAAAACAAATAAGTAATATAGGAGAACATGTGTAAGCCCCAATATTTGTCATTCAATGCAGAACTAGGCTTCCTATATTCTCTGTCCATTCCTAACCCTCTAGTAATATTTCTCTAAAAATGATGGATAGTGGTGGTGTGCCCTCAGTTGGAACAGAAAATTCCGAGTGTTCAATACAGGAAAGTTCGAAAATCTGTGAGAAATCATTGGGTGTGAGCATAATCTCCACTCCCCGTACCTAACTGACTATTTTTTCCCGATTCTTCTTCCTAATTATGGAATTTTCTTTAATATTGGCAAAAAATTCTCACATAGTGTCCACAACACAGCTAGAATGAAACCGTGCCATGCCTAACCATTATCTGCCCTCAAAAATTTGGTGTGACATGAAATCCTCACCTTTGAATTGATCGATTTGCTAGAAGCGCTCAATTACCACTGATTTGTAAACCCAAATATCATCATACTTGGTTTTGGCTTCTTTTTTCCAAAAGGAGTTTTGATCAAAAGATGTGGACTCAATTTGTCGATGAGTAGGTTCCTTAGTACGTGATGGTATGGTTCCTACATCAAAAAGAGACAATATTGATAGCAAAATCAGTCAAGAATCAAGGCCTATGTCCACACAAGTTCAGTGGCCCACTAATAGGAAAATGAACTAAAGAACTTGGAAGAATTAATCTAAATCAACTATTAGGGACCACATATTCGGGTTTTCAATTGACAAAATTACATACCTATGTTGGAAGATAATGAATTAGAGCTAGAGCTTGAGAAACCCGAATTGCCCCCTTTTGTCGCTGGTTGTGTTCCTTAAGAATCAATTTCTTCTATGGAAGTAAATTGAACAACAGAGAAGATTAAGAGCTGGTTAGGGGTTTTAATTGAAGAAAAATAAACTAAAAACTAACTAGAAGGAGAAGAGCAAACAAAAAAGAGAAAGAAACCACCATAGTTAAGGCTTGAAGAGGATGAAGCTTGAAGACTTACCAATTATGGTGAAGATTGAAGGGAAAAATCTAGCTATCCGTGAGATATAAAGTGACCCATGCTTTGGGTAGTGACTGGATTGAGGGAGGAGCAGTGTAGAGAGAGAAGGGGAGCTATGGAGAGTGAGGTAGAGAGAGAGAGGGTTGGCCGAATAAAGGATTTTCAGCTTTTTTTTAGAGGGTGCTGGGTCCGGACGGGTTGGGGAATGGTCTGGACCATCCGAGGAGGTGAACCCACTGTGGTCCAAACCGACTGGCAGACGGTCTAAACTGGTAGATTGATTTCTTTTTTTTTTTTTAGAAATAAAACTAGGAACAAAACCAAAAGAGAAAATAAGATAAAACTAGTCTAACGGATTAATATACACCTAAGATACACTTTTATTTGAATTCTTTATATGGTGGGGGCTCTAAAGGACTCCACGTCTTAATTAATCCCACCAAGTTTTCTAAATAAGGTTTTAACCGATGCCCATTGACTTTGAAGAGATTCTTATTCTTTGGATTTTTGATTTCAATGGCACCATGTTCAGAAATAATTTTCACAATGAATGGGCCTGTCCACTTAGATTGCAATTTGCCAAGAAAGAGGTGAAGTCGTGATCAATAAAGGAGTACTTTCTGGCCCTCATAGAATGATCGATGAGCAATGTGTTGGTCATGAAGGCTCTTTATCTTTTCTTTTGAAATTTACGTATTTTCATAGGCATCATTCCATAACTCATCCATTCTGTAATCTGAAGTTTTCGGTGCAACTTAGCCTCGTCAATATTAATGTTGAATTGTTTAATAGCCCAATAGGTTTTATGTTCTAATTCAATGGGAAAATGACAGCTTTCTGTAAACTAACCAATATGGAGACATCTTTCAAGTCGTTTTGTATGCAACGCGATAAGCCCATAGGGAGTCAATCACTCGTAATGACCAATCCTTACAGTTTGGGTTGACCGTTTTTTCCAAAATTTGTTTAATTTCTCTATTAGCCAATTCTACTTGACTACTAGTTTGGGAATGATATGATGTGCCCACTTCGTGAACTACACCATATTTACGTAATAAGGTGCCTACTGGCCGGTTGCAGAAGTGTTTTCCTCCATCACTTATTATTACTTGGGGCATCCCGAAGCGTAAGAATATTTCTCGTGGAGGAATTTTAACACAACTTTATGATCATTTGTTCTAATGGCAATTGCTTCAACCCATTTAGAAACATAGTCTATTTCTACTAAAATATATTCAAAATTAAAGGAAACAGGATAGGGACCCATGAAGTCTATTCCCAAACAATCAAATACTTCCAACACTAGAATAGGGGAAACAGGCATCTTATTTCTTCGGGTTAGACTACCTAAACGTTGACATCGGTCACATGTGTTACAGAATAGATGAACATCTTTAAATAGAGTATAGGAGGGAAAATATAAAGATTATAGGAGGGAACTCCTCAATGGGACACTTTTCTTAAAAATTATTGGAGGGAAAATATAAGAAAAGGGTAAAGAATTACTCTCCTCAAAGCAATCATCGGACCACTCCTCAATGGGACACTCTAAACTCACTGACATGTCATCCCCATTAAGATTATCAATGTAAATATCAAACTCATTGTCCTCATCTAATGGGTCAGATTTGTTAGACATGAGGAACTTGTCTTAACACCAAATATAGAAAGTGTGGAATAAGAATAATATCATAAAATTACTAATCATGTGATAAAAAGTAAAGAGAAAAAGAAAAAAATAATAAAAATAACATAAAAACAGATAAAAGAAAAGAAAGAAAATGAACAGGTAAGAATGAGTTATGAACTTAACATAAGACAACCAACAGTATAATCATAACTCAAAACATAATTACAATATAAAAGTATAACGAAATGATAGATTTTTAGAGGTACAAAGTCGAGTATGAATTCTAAACCCTAAACTAACAAATATTATAAACATTTCAAAAAGACATAAGGAATAAAATAAGACATCAATGTGGAGGTGGGTGAGATAAGTCCCGAAGATGATCCAGTATGCTCTATAAGAGGTAACCCTGAGTCTGTTGTGACCTCTAAATTCATCCTCTTGGTTATTCTCCAAATGACTCATTCTCTCTGGTAAGGCACCTTTTTGGGAAGCTAGTTCAATGTTGGATACCTCATGTTCCACTTCCTCGTCAGGCTAAGCCTGATATCCACTCCCTTCCTCATTGGCCTCTGTTCGTCTCTTCTTAATTCTGTTTGTGTGATCCCAAGACTTAGAATATGAAATGACAATAAAAAGAGTTTAACCTTGGGGCCAAAGGCATGTCATCAGTGATCTGGGCACCCTTTCGTCTAAAAATTTGCTCATATGTATACATAATATGGTGACAGAAATATGAAACTGTTAATTGTCATGCCTGTTCCAATGGAATATATCAATCGGGCTTGAAGAAGGGTACAATCTACATGCCTATTTTGTGGTGGGAGGTTAGTGCAGGAGAACATGTGTAAAACCCAATATTTGTCATTCAAAATAGAAACTAGCTTCTTAAACTCCCTAGTCCATTCTTAGCCCTCTAAAAATACCTCCCAAGCAATGATAGATAGCGGTGGTGTACCCTCAGCTGGATAAGAGAATTATAGGTTTTCAATGCGGGGAAGTTGGAAAACTTGTGAAAAATCAGTAGGTATGAGCACAATCTCAACTCCTCGAACCCAGCTGATTATTCTTTCTCGGTTTTTCTCCTAATTATGGAATTTTCTTTAACATTGGCAAAGAATTCTCGAATAGTATCCACCACACAACTAGAATGAAACCCTGCCAAGCCCAACCACTGTCTACCCTCAAAATTTTGGTAGAGCATGAAATCCTCTTCTTTAAATTGATCAATTTGCCAGAAGCGTTCAATTTTTACCGACTTATAAGCTCAAATATCATCGTATTGTGTTTCAGCTTGTTTTTTCCAAAACGATTGCGATCAAAAGAGATGGAATCAATTTGTCGATAGGTAGTTTGTTTAACTCGTGGTGGCATGGTTGCTACATCAAGAAAAAGAGACAATATTGGTGGGAAAATTAGCCAAAAATCAGTCCCTATGTCCACACAAATTCAATGGCCCACTAGGAGTAAAATAAACTAATGAACTTGAAAGAATTAAAGCTAAATTATTTCGTGGGAACCACATATTCAGGTTTAATTATGAGAATTTTACATGCCTAAGTTGGAAGATGATAAGATAAAGAGAGAGAAAGAGATCCAAAATGGCCTCTCAAGCGATGGTTTGTGCTTCTTGATGGACGAACAACTTCTATGGGAGCAATTGGAATAAGAAAGAAGAGTAAAAGTTATTTAGAAGTTTGAATTGAAGAAAAATTTAAAGTAGACTAGAAAATGAAAGGTTAAAGTGAAAAAGAAAAATGAAAAGGGCTACCATACTTAGGGCTTGAGGAGTTGAAGCTAAAGACTTACCAAGTTTTGTGAAGGTTGAAAAAGAAGATGAAGCAATCCGGGAAGGATTAGGAGTGACCCACGCCGTGGAAGATGGTTAGAAGAAGGGAGAGGAATTGTAGAGAGAGAGATAGTCATGTAGAGGGAGGTAGAGAGAGAAGTCCCCAGCTGAAAAAGAAGGATTTGGGGGCTTTAAGAGGTGTAGGGTCTTGGCCACTTCGAGAGTGGTCCGAATCATCCAAGTTTCTCCAAAAATGGACCTATTGTGGTCCAGACCGGGCTTGCAGGTGGTTCGGACCGGGGCTTTTTTTTTTTTAAATATAACATTAAATAAGACTAGAAAAGAAGAAACTAAAAAGCTATTCTAAAGTAGCAATAAAATTATTCTAACTAATTAATATACACCTAACTCTTTAATTAAAACAACTCATATGGCGGGAGATCCAAAAGGTCTCACGACTCAACTAATCCCACCAGATTTTCCAAATAAGGTTTAAGTTAGTGCCCATTTACCTTGAAGTGATTCTTATTCTTTGGATTTTCTGTTCTAACAGCACCGTGCTCAGAAAAATTTTTTACAATGAAAGGGCTTATCCATTTAGATTTGCGATTTGCTTGGAAAAAGATGAAGTTGTGATCGATAAAGGAGCACTTTTTATCCCTCATGGAATGAATGACGTGCTATATGCTGGTTATGGAGCTTCTTCATCTTTTCTTTTGAGATTTGAGGATTTTCATAAGCATCATTCCGTAATTCATCCATTTTTGTAATTTGTAGTTTATAATGTAACCCAACCTCATCAATATTAATATTAAATTGTTTGATAGCACAGTAAGCTTTATGCTCTAATTCAACGGGTAGGTGACACGGCTTTCTGTAAACTAAACGATATGAAGACATCCCTAGAGTTGTTTTGTAAGTGGTATGATACGCACATAGGGAGTCAATCAATCTTAATGACCGATCCTTACGGTTTGGGTTGACCTATTTTTTAGGGATTTGCTTGATCTCTCTATTTGCAAGTTCTACTTGGCGACTTGTCTGTGGATGATATGATGTGCCCATCTTATGAACTACTCTATATTTACGTAGTAGCATGCCTACTGGCCAATTGTAAAAGTTTTTTCCTCAATCACTCATAATTACTCGTGGTATTCCAAAGCGTGAGAATATATTCTCATGGAGAAATTTTAGCAGCACTTGATGATCAGTTGGTCTTGTGGCTGTTGCTTCAACCCATTTAGAAATATAATTTATTCCTACTAAAATGTATTCAAAACCGAAGGATATAGGAAAGGGTCCCATGAAGTCTATTCTCCAACAGTCAAATACTTCCAAAGCTAGAATAAGGACAAGAGGCATCATGTTTCTACAGGTTAGACTACCTAAATGTTGACATCTGTCACATATGGTACAGAAGTGATGAACATCCTTAACTAAAGTGGGCCAATAAAATCCGTATTATAGAATTTTTGAAACTGTTTCATTTATGGAAAAATGGCAACCACAAGTTTAGGAATGACAGAATTTGATTATGCCATCGACTTCCCATTTGGGAACACAACTTTGAATTATTTGGTCTGGACATTATTTAAATAAATAAGGATCAACCCAAAAGAAAACTTAGATGGTTTTCATAAATTTCCTTCTATCCTTAGGACTTCATTCTTTTTGGATTTTTCCAGTCACCAAATAATTTACAATGTCAGCATATCAAGGAGGTGTGTATGCCGTTATTGTAGCTATATTGAATAACTGTTCATCCGGGAAGCTATCATTTATTTGAATTTCATCTTTCGAGTAAGCTTCCATCGGTAAACATGACAAATGATCGGTTACCACAATATCAACACCCTTTTTATCTCTAATTTAAAGATCAAACTCTTGTAATAACAGAATCCCACGTATTAACCTTGGTTTTCTTCTGGTTTGATCAAAAGGTAAATTAATGTAGAGTAATCATTATATATTATAACTGTTGAACCAGTGAAATACCAGCGAAATTTCTCAAGGGCAAAGATAACTACTAACATTTCTTTTTTAGTTGTCGTGTAATTTCACTGAGCATTATTTAGGGTTCTACTAGCATAATAAATAACATATGGATTCTTGTCTTTTCTTTACCCTAACACAACACCCAGAGCATAGTCACTTGCATCGCATATAAGTTCGAAAAGAAGTGACCAGTCAAGAGATTGAAGGATAGGTGTTGTAGTTAAATAGGTTTTGAGTTTTTCAAAGGCCTCTTGACATTGTGGTGTCCATTCAAAAGATGCCTCTTATGTTAATAAATGACGTATGGGTTTTGAAATTTCACTAAATTATTGAATGGAACGCCGATAAAATCCAACGTGGCCTAAGAATGAGCGAATATCCTGAACAGATTATGGAGTAGGAAGTTTTTAAATTAATTCTACCTTAGCTTGATTAACTTGGATGCCCTCTTTGGAAACAATGTAACCTAAAACTATGCCTTTAGTCACCATGAAATGGCATTTTTCCTAATTAAGCACTTGATTTTTCTCCTCACACTGGGTCAATACTAGATTAAGATTCTCTAAGCACAGCTCAAAGGAATCACCGTAAACAGAGAAATCATCCATAAAGACCTCTATGATTTCTTCCACCATTTCATTAAAAATGTCAATCATACAGCTCTGAAAGGTAACAGGAGCGTTACAAAGACCAAAGGGTATTCTTTTCTAAGAAAATGTGCCAAAAGGATAAGTAAAAGTGGTTTTAGCTTGATCTTCTAACGCAACATCGATTTGATTATAGCCTGAATAACTGTCTAAGAAATGGTAATATGCACGCCCAGCTACTCTTTCCAAAACTTAGTCCAGAAATGGAAATGATATTTCCTTGTTATAGTATTGAGCTTTCTATAATCATTGTATACTCTCCAACCAATCTCAATTTGAGTTGGAACTAACTCATTATTCTCATTCCAAACTACAATAATGCCTGATTTTCTTAGGAATCACCTGTGTAGGGCTTACCCATTTAGTATCAGAGATTGGATATATAATTCCTACATCAAGTAATTTAAATACTTCAGCTCTTACTATTTCTTTCATGTTTGGATTAAGCCTCCTTTGCTTTTGTCTAACTGGTTTGGCATCCTCTTCCAAATAAATTTGTTGTGTGCAGAGAAGTGGACTAATACCAGTTAAGTCTGCCATTAACCAACCTAACGCTTTCTTGTGATTCTGCAGAAGCTTAACTAATTGACACTTTTCATCAGATGACAATTCAGAGGATACAACTACTGGATAGGTTTCATTTTCATCTAAAAATGCATACTTTAAATTACTAGGAAGAGGTTTCCTATCAGATCGTGGAGCTTTCAACTCAGAGGATTCAACTTTATTCAACATTGGTCCCAATGGTTTAATAGTTGGTGCCCATTTTCTCGTAGGCATTAGAGGGCACACCTCTAACCAATCATAATTTGCTTTTACCTCTGCTATCTGGTTTTAAAAAGATAGATTTTCCTCACTAAACGAAAGAGCTCTCTCTAATGGATCCTCCAAGGGTTCATGATCTACATAATCTTATACTATGGTTTCTATGAAATCTACCTCTTACATATCAGGTTGTTCATTTAGTTGTTTACTCACATGAAAAATATTAGTCTCAAATTCAATATTTCCAAAGGACATTTTCTTTGATCCATGCCTGCAATTGATAGGTGCATTTGAAGTAGCTACGAATGGTCTGCCTAATATAACAGGTGTCAAATTTGGAGTAGAAATATTAGTTAGGGGTTGCGTCTCCAATATGATGAAATCTACTGGAAAGCAAAAATTCTTTACCTGAACTAATACGTTCTCAACTATTCCTCGTGGGACTCTAACAAACCTATTAGCAAGTTGAAGTGTCACACAAGTGGGCTTTATTTCTGCCAAACCTAATTGTTCGTAAATTGAGTATGGGAGTAAATTTACACTTACCCCTAAATTAACTAGTGCTCGGCTGATATAATAATCCTCTATGTGACATGAAATAGTAGGACATCTAGGTACTTATACTTAGGGGGTATACGACCATGAAATATAGCACTAACTTGTTCAGTTAGAAAGGCTTTCTTTTTTTCATTTAGCCTTCTTTTCACTGTGCATAATTCCTTTAAGAATATGGCATAGGCAGGAATTTGCTTAATTGCATTAATTGAAGGTATGTTGATTTTGACTTGCTTGAACACCTTTAATATTTGTATAGCTTGAGCATCTCTCTTTGATTTTAGGAATCTTTGAGGGATTGGTGATTTAGGAATATATTCCCTTGAAATAATCTCTACTTCTTTTTCACTTTCCTTTTTCCTTCCCTTTTTCTATGTGTTTCTCATGTGCTTTTGCATTCTCATTTAATGTTACTTGATCTTCCATTTATATCCGATCTTCCAATGTCTGCTTAAGTTCCAACTCTTTCCCTGGCTCAACTACCCTAGGATGAATGGTTTTTTCTATTGCTTTACCATTCCTAAGCATCGTGACAGCTTGAATTTGTTCAAGATTGTTTTGAGCATTGGAATATCCTTCAGCCTAATTTACTTGAGCAGATGGATTTGTACGTGGTTGAGCAGGTAACTGACCTTTCTACGGATTACTTAGTGTTTGGGTTATAAAAGTCAGTTGTCCTTTTATGTCATCCATTACTTGATTATTTTAAGCCAACAATGTAGATTGTGTAACCATGAATTGCTGAAGAGTCTCTTCGGTGGACCGCTTATTAAGAGGGAACTGTGTATTTGGATTTGGTCCCATATTCTGAAAGAGTCTTGGTTTTGGGTAGGAATTTGTGGGATAGGTGGAGGTGGAGCAGAATAAAACTGCCGAGGCATTAATGCTTCATCTTTTAGCCATCAAAAATTCAGATGATTCCTCCATCCCGGATTAAAGGTTTCAAAAATTGGGTTTTTCTCTTGATTTTATCCCCGATATGGTGGATGGAATTGATTCATGGCATTAATGGGTATTTCACTAGTTTGTTGGTTTTGAACCACTTTTCGATAAACTGGAATGGTTAGACAGTCATCAGTTTTATGTTCTTGGCTATCACACATAAGGCAGTAGACGCTGCCACTGGTTTCTCGACAGTTAGTGTTTCCATTTTGATTTTCAAGGTCTCAATTTCCCTTAATAGTTTTGCTAATTTTGCCTTTAGATCATCAGATTCACTCAACTAGTGTATCTCCTTGGTAGGTGTTGTAATAGCAACTTGGGAGTTCTGGGATCCTGTAGTATCCTATGCTTGTGCATTCTCAACTAGAAATTCAAAATATTCATATGCTTCCTTAAGAGTTTTATCGTAGAATTGACCATTGCACATTTGTTTCCACGAATTGTTTAAGTTGTGGTGTTAAGGATCCATAGAATATACTAGCTAAACACCAAACTTCGAATTCATGGTGTGGACAAGAATGTAAAAGTGTTTTGAATCTTTCCTAGCACTGATAAAAGATTTCACCAGCTTGAGGAGCAAAGTTCAAAAGCTGGTGTTGAATGGCATCAGTTCTGTTTGGAGGGAAATTTTTTTTTTAGAAATTTAGAATACATTTCTTTCCATGTATGAATAGAATTAGGTTGCAAAAGCTCAAACCATCTAGTAGCTTTATCCTTAAGAGAGAAAGGAAAAAATTTTAGGAATACTAGATCATGGGGTAGTTTTGATCTTTGAAAGTCACATAGATATTCTTAAACCTAGTTAAGTATTCATATGGATTCTCAGATTCCATACCATGAAAAGTTGGTAGAATTTGGATCATCCCAGGTTTGAAATTGAAAGGTCTTTCATTTTCAGGCCACGCTATACAAGATTCAGGTGCATACCTATCTTGTTAGAATATGTCCCTCATTGAACGTCTAGGAATAATGGGTTGATTATTTTCTACCATTTCTACCGTAGAAGTAGGAGTAGAAGATAAAAGAACTCCTACGAAGAGACTTTCAGTATTAAAAGAAATATTGATGTTTTCTGGACGTATTAATCTACTATCTTCTCCATGATTACAAGCACTCATAAACTAGATAAACAAAAATTAAAATTCTAGAAGATAAATAAATAAAAATCAAAAAGCTATTTTCTAAAAGCTCTTTATAAAAATACTTTAATTATCTATAGAAGATTTTAAAATTAATTCTAAATTATTAAGATTTCTATGGAATCCCTTTCTTTACTCAAAAGTTTTGAAAAGCTCAAGTCGTTCTTTTTCTTTTTGAATTTGGATTTCCAAAGATTCGATCCCTTTTCGTAGATCATAAATTCTTTTCTTAAGATCACTTTGTAAAAGAAAAATAAGTAAAAACTTAAGCAACTTTTTTTTAAATAAAAGACAGTAAATAAACTTTAATCTAAAGCAACTTAAAAATTAAGATTGGGTTCCTAGGCAACGGCACCAAAAACTTGATTGTCTCTAGAAATTACATCTAAAAATACCCCTAAGTGCAAATGTGTGCAGTGTAGTTTTAACTCGATGAGAACGAGATTGAATCCACAAGGAACCTACTGTTTTAAATTCTAAGTTTCAAAAGATAAAAGAAAGTTACTACCTAGTTCGAAAGTAACAATTTCAAGTGTTTGAAGATTTTCGATTGATTTCAAATTATAAATAATTGTAAATTTCTCAATTGAACTTAATTTAAACAAAATATGAAAATTCAGAATTTAAAGTGACAAATAACTGAAATTAAAAAATGTAATGCAACTAATGGATAAAGATCTTGATTCAACTTTCAATTCCAGGTGGATTGATTATTTCACAAAGTGATGTGTTTTAGGTCACAATCTAGGTTTCACGTAAAGGAAAAATAGATCGAAAAGATGTTTTCGAGAAAGCTTATAAAATTTCCCTAACTAAATTTTATGTTCACATTTAGGACTATAAGACCAGAAAATGTTCTTTTAATAAAAGTAGGGTTTAGATTTAATGAATTCATCTAAAAAATATAGAAGAAACTTTGAGATTCAAAATCATTATCTCATTACAAACAATATGATCAAGAGTTTTTGTTTTCGAATGAATTTGAAATAAATGAAATTAAATCTAAAAAGTGTAGATCTCTAGGTGTACGTTTTGACACAATACACAGTACAACAAATCACACTTTTGGTGACCACTTTTCCCAACCAAATATAATTTGGTTACTAAAGGGTGATTTTTCCCGACCAAAATATGATTGGTCGCTAATAATGACTTTTTCCCGATCAAATGAAAGTTGGTTGCCAAAAGGTACATTTTCCCGACCAATTGGTCGCTAAAAGGTTACTCTTTGGTGACCAAAATTAATTGATCGCTAAAAGGGTTACTTTTCTCAATCAGTTAGTCGCTAAAAACTTGAATAAAAAATATAAGATATTTATTACCTTTGTCGACCAATTGGTCGGTAAAAGTATCACTTTTAACTGCTAATTGGTCACTAAGAAATTACTCTTTAGCTTAGCTAAAAGCTGACTTTCACCGACCAATTGGTTGCTAAAAATCTGAATAAAAAATAATAAGATATTTATTACCTTTACCAACCAATTAGTCTGAAAATGTGTGACTTTTAGTTATCAAATAGTTGCTAAAGAATTTCATTCCTGGATCAATTGAACGTTAAAAAATTTGAAAAAAATAAAATATTTATTATAAACTAACTTTAAAATATTAATAATATATTTATTAATTTTGCTAAATAGTTGGTAGGTAAAGTGCCACTTTTGGCTACCAATTGGTCGGTAAAAGTGATTAGAATTTATTATTAAAAAGAAATAAACAAATAAAAATAATTAAATTTTGTGTCTTTCTCTATCTTTCTCTTAAAAAAAATTGTTTATCGCTTTATACGATTTCAAATAGATTTCATAAATTTTATTTTAACATTTATTTATTGATCGTAATTAATTTAATGTTTTAAAAAAATCAAAAATTACAATCATAGTTCAATAAAAAAAATGTTATCAGATTAATGCTAAAAATAAATTTACAAAATCAAATTTAAATAACTTAAATATATGATCAATTTTGTTTTTCAAGTAAATATGTTGGAGTAACCTTTACATTTTGTATGACTTACAGCAAGGTAATATTATACATTT
Organism: Sideroxylon spinosum; assembly: GCA_003260245.2. NCBI lineage: Eukaryota > Viridiplantae > Streptophyta > Magnoliopsida > Ericales > Sapotaceae > Sideroxylon > Sideroxylon spinosum. Next base: position 14,045 of record QLOD02156132.1, read on the forward strand.
TAATATCTAATAATTGTATAATGTATATTTAATACTAATTACATTAAAAGTGACATTGTTTTATATTTCATTATAAATTATAGAAATTTAATAATAAAAATAAGTTATTAATTTTAAGTAATTTCATTTCTTTGT
>QLOD02156161.1:0-14170 GCA_003260245.2 Sideroxylon spinosum
TTGAAAATATTAGAAGACAGATCTAGAAAAATAAGAACCCTAGCATACAAGATCTACATTGCATGCTTGGATTCATTGACATCTAATATTAAAATAAAGATCCACCCATCATTGATGGTTTGAATCAAGTATAAATCTACGCTAACAGATAAATAAACAAAACGGAAAATAAATGGAAGGTAAAGAAAACAAACTCCATAGATGAAGACCCAAAAACTTGTATTGACGTTTAAGAACTTGAATCCATTATATGAAGCATATAAACTATCTAAACTAATCTATTTAAAAAAAGAATCTGAAATAATACAGAGAAATAGCCTGTAAACTCCTAGAACATCCCTTAAACGGCTGTGCATTAGGTATTTATAACCCGCACACAAAACCCTAAAATAAGCAAGCGTCGCATGTTCTCAGGTGTCCCAGGTGTCTGGATACCTAAATGGGGTGTCGGATGGCAGTAGCTCCAAGTTCTAATTCTTTTTTCTTCTGTGGTCCTGAGGGTGTCCGGACACCCTTGCTAGTGTTCCCAAATTCTGCTACGATTGTGACCTTGAAGATGGAAGATTCAGGTTTTAGATAAAACACAAAGGTTATATCTCTTTGAGTATTCTTTCTAAAGAGAAAAGAATCTCATCAATCAGAGTTGTGAGGAATAAATTATGATTGAAACACTGGCAGGGTGTCGAGTTGGAACTTCAACTGCACACCACTTCAACCATCTTGAACTTCGGACCATTTCCTTCTCCTTGGCAGCCATGATAATTGATCTTATGCCTTGGGATGGCTCTTGGAAATTTGAGGAAGTCTTGTTAATCCTTGGACATGTTGGCATTTGTGTCTTGAAGCAATTTTCTCTATGCACACCAAGTGGTCAGTGAAATACCCAATGACCCCTAAGTTATTTTCTTGCACTTTCTTTGTTCTGGCTTGCCTTGGCTCCTCCTCATATGTACTCTTGGTATATTTTAGGCCTAAAACACGAAATCATTTCAGCTGAAACACACAAGCACCAAGAATACACAGAAATGAGATAATTAAGCTAACACATAGCTATTACAAGCATAAATGCACAATTAGCATGCTCAATGGATATAGAATTGGATAACATTGCATGCTAATCAGTAGACCTACGTGTATTGCGTGAAAATGTACATGTAGAGATCTACACTTTCTAGATTTACTTTTCTTTTATTTCAAAATCTTTTGAAAACAAAAACCCTTAACCATATTCTCTGAAATCATTGATAAGGATTTTTGAATCTTAAAACTTTTTTTATATTTTTGAGATAAAGATTTTAAATCTAAAACCCTAATTTTATTAAATGAATCTCTTCCAGTTTTACAATCCTCAACTTGAGTATAAACCTGAGATAGGGAGAATTTTATATGCTTTCATGAAAACTTCTTTTCGATCTACTTTTCCTTTGCATGAAACTTAGATCGTATATTAAAAGCACATCACATTGTGAAATAATAAATCCACCCAGAATAGAAAGTTGAATCAAGAATTTTATGTATTGATTGAATCACATCTTTAAATTTCAATTACTTATTGCTTTAAATTCTAAATTTTAATTCTTTGTTTAGATTAAGTTTAATTAAGTAATTTGTACTTATTTACAATTGAAACTCAACTCAGAACCTCAAACACTTGAAACTGTCATTTTTGAACTAGGTTGGGAATTTCTTTAATCTTGGGAAAAATAGAAATTGAAACAATAGGTTCCTTGTAGATTCGACCTCGAAGTTAAAACTACACTACACACCCTTACACTTGGGGGTATTTTATAGACGTAATTTCTAGAAGCAGTCACATAGCAACATGACATGTGAGCAGGGTGTAGGATAATATTGATATAGTATGACATGGCAAGGATGACATGGCATGGCAAAATGATTTTTAGTATGACTTAGCATGATACTATGATGATGTGGCATGGCATGATAGACATAGTATTATGACATGGATGGCATGGTAGATGAATGTAATGGTGTGATATGACATGGTAGTTTGATATTAACATGTCATTTGTATGATGTTTGAATTTTACAAAATTATCTCAAGTAAATTCAGTTAATATCATTCATCGGGCATAACCCGATCTTGAATTATGATCCAAATACCTTTCATTGACAAAGAATAGTATTTATATAATTAAAAACTATTCTAATTACACAAACAAATTGAATTGAAAATTAGAAAAAAAATTTCAAGAGAGAAAATTATACTGAACATGAAACTGAAGAGAGAAAAAGTCTTGAATTCTTCCAAAAACCTTGGGAACACCTTGGAGTGGCTGGCTTTAGAGAGGAAGAAGAGAGAGAGCTCGGTTAGGGATAAAGAAAATGAGAAAGGGAGGCCCTCTTTATATAGGATTTTTTGGTGCTAAAAGGTTTGAAATGCTTTGGAAGGCAAACAACTTTACAAAACCTAACTTTACAAAAAGTTTGCATAACAAAGGATTCAAAAATCCTTACAAAATTGGTTTTACAATCTTCTTTGCTAAACAAGATTTGCAAAAAGGTTTTCATTTGAGGTTAGGCAAAATAGTTTGTATATCTTAACACTTAAATAAGTTCGAAATGATACAGAAAACCAAAATGCTTTGCTAAATATGTTTTGTAAATTTGTTGACACCCTTTTTTCCCCCTCATTTAGTATTTACATTATCTAATGTTTTTACTTGAATGGTTCTCTACTGATTAATTTTACTTAATCGTAGGATATGTTAGAGCACCAAAAATCAACAAAAAGCTAGCAATTAACAAAACCCTGATTCTACCCTTAGAGCTAGGGAGAAGCCAGGTTAAAGAACCAGATTAAGGTGGAAGGCTAACAGACTATACAGATGTGCCTAAGACACCATCTCTGCATCAACAAAAGAGTTAAAATCTAGAGTCAAGGGTCAATTCAATCCCGAAGTCCAGAATGGCCTCTACCAGCGCACTTGAGGAACAACATCAACCAGAATGCCCAGGTCAAGCCAAAAACAAACATGAAGACACATGACACTCCAAGACATTCCAGACAACAAAGAATACATCTTAGAGCATCCAAAAAGCCCTTTCAGAGGTCATCCGAGCTCTATCGACTCAAATTGGCTCCAACTGACTAGACGGAAGCCACTCTTGCCCCAAACACAATTTGAGTATCCAGACGAAGTTAGAATGCCCTCACATTACATAATGATGTTGAGGTATCATCCCCTGAGGTAATGGCAAAGCTAGGTTTGGCCAACTCGAACTTTAGGAGATTTCACCAAACCCCTGACTCAAATTTTATTTTGCTTTTTACACTCTTAAAAATGTCTCGAAGACACGTTGATGGCATTTTTGGATTCATCATATCAAAAATGGGGGGAGGAGTCGGCCTAATGGTGCCTCCAGTGGTTAAGTCAAAGGATTGACTGACCCCTTCTCTGTTTCAGCCCGTTTTAGAGTAGCAATTTTCAAACGAATAAAAATCAACCCTAGGAATTCTAAATTGGGCCAAAATTTGACCTAATTGGTCTAATTCTCACTAAAAAGTGCCTGAAAGTTCCCGAAAACTGTGCTATAGGTTTTAAAATGGCTCGAACCTTCCCGAATGAAGTCCAAACTTCTTGAAATGTGGCCTAAGCCCAAAACAGCCCCCAATTCCTTCATGCCGCCAATCTACTTGTCTTTAAGGCCATTTTGCAAACTTGTTTTGCCTATTTTGACGTTCAAGCTTGTTTGTTAACGTTGTTTTGAAAACTACATTGTTTAAATAATTATTCGAGCTTGTTTGCTTACTTTGTTTTGCAAATTTTTTTGCCTAACTTGTTATTTAAATTATTTTGCTCATCTAAGTTAACAAATAAGTTTACCAAACTAGTTTATCAAAACATTTTGATTTCTTTTAATCATTTCAAACTTGTTTCATGGCTAGGTTATATAAGCTAGTTTACCAACCTCAAATTCAAAACTTTTTGCACATTTTGTTTCGCAAAGAAGGTTGTAAAATAGATTTTGCAAGGATTTTTGCATTCTTTATTATTCAAAATTTTTTGATTATTAGACTATGTAAACTTGTTTGGTTAACCTAATATACAAACTTTTTGGCACCAAAAAGATCTATAAATAATGGACCACCCGTTTAATTTTTTCTCATCCCCCATTTAGCCTCCTCTCCTCTCCCAACCTAGCTTCTCTCCTTCTCCCATATATTTGGCCATGAAGAAGAGTTTCTAAGGAGTTTTGGGAATAATTTCAAGCCTTTCCTCTTTTCAGTTCAAAGTTTGGTATAATTTTCCTTCTCTAGAAAGCTTTTAACCTTCTCTTTCAATTCAATTTATTTGTATAATTAGAATGGGATTTTTTTAATTATGAAAACATAATCCTTTCTCAATGGAAGATATTCGGGTCATAAATTAAGTCTAGGTTATGCCCGATGTATGATATTAACTAGAACTACCCAAGATAAGTTTTGTAAAATTTAAACATCATGCATATATCATGTTTACATCATACTAGAATGCCATATCCTACCCTAACGTCATTCTATCATGCCATCTCATGTCATAATATCATGTTCATCATTCCATGCCATCCCATAACATTACATTACCATGTTAGGCCATGTTAGATATGATGCTCACCATGCCTTGTGATCTCCATCATATTATATCATGTCAATATCATCATGTACCATGCCCACGTATCATAATGCCGTGCTATGTCATAAGACAAGCTTGTGAAGGAATCGTGGGAGGTCCCACACAAAGAAGCCATCCATGTGCTATGATTCCTTACCATGCTCACTCATCATCTCACTTCAAGCTAGGACATCATATACCATGATAGTACATATTCTCACATACCATGCATCATATTTTGATATACTGGCACATGCCTTGACATGATAGAACACATTCAAACATGCAAGCACACACCCACTAGGGATTGACAGAAACATAGAAATCAAAAGCTTATCAATCTAGAGCATTCACTTGAGACTGGGAATGACTTAGGATTGGCTAAGCCGATGAGTTCTAAGTCATGACATCCCTTAGACATCATATCAAACTACATCACCCACATCACATTAGGTTTCTAGGCCCCTTACATATATTTCAGTATTATCACAAGGAGCTAAGATCTTGATTTGAGCTAATCTCATTTCCCAACTGATAGATATTCACTCACCTTTGCTGAGCGTATCCTTATACTCCTCTCCTGGTGTTTGTACTTTTGCTGCCTATGTGGAGTTTATACTCCTTCCCTGGTGGCTGTCTTCCTTACACCCATATGGAGTTTATATCTCTGGTGTTCGTACTCTTATCACCTATGTGGAGTTTATAATCCTGGTGGCTGTCTTCTCTACACCCTTGTGGAGTTTATACTACTAGTGTTTGTACTCTTGTAATCCATGTGGAGTTTATACTCCCAGTGACTGTCTTTCCAACACCCATCTGAAGTTTATACTTCTGATGTTTGTATTCTTGTCACCCATCTGGAGTTTATCCTCTTGGTGACTGTCTTCCCTACACCAATTGAGTTTATACCCCTAGTTTCTGTTTTCCATTCACCCATGTGGAGTCTTTACTCCTCGTGACAATCTTATCTCCACCTATGTGGAGTCTTTACTCCTGGTGACAATACCATATTCATACATGTGGATTTTGTACTCTTATATCCTCATATCTTTGTGAAGTTTTTACTCTTAGTGTTTATTTCTATCATCCTTTCTGTAAAACTTATGTGGACTTGGTCCTATCACGGCTACATAGACAGCTCAAGCAAATAGCTTGAGTCTGGTCATCCCGATCTTTGTATACCATCTAAGTCCTATATCTTTAGCCACCTTCTTATATTTCACCTTTTGTAGAGCTACGTAAGACCTGATCCTGTCAGGGTACATAGGCAACTCAAGCAGATAACTTGAGTCCGGTCACCCCGGTCATTGTAGACCACCTAAGTCCTATATGGGCACCTACACATAGTTCTAATTATGTAAGAGCTATGAAGACCTGATCCCATCATGAATACATAGGTAGCTCAAGCAGATAGCTTGAGTCTGGTTATCCTGGTCTTTTTAAATCCTTAGCTTATCTCCAGTGGAGCATTGCCCCTTTCTCTAGTTAGTCATTTCCCAGTTATACGCTAAGCACTAACTGTCTCTTCCCCAGTGGAGTAAATCTCTTACGAAATAAAGATGATTACTACTAATACATACTAGAGTCTAGTCTCTTCCTCATCCTATATCAGGAATGAGGCCCCCTCTATGTTAACCTTACATACAGCATTGACATTTTTGGTCACCATCTCATATATTTGTGCATCAAATTTGCATTAGGCACTATCCTTCCGACTTACGATGACTGGATCCCTTAGTAGGGTACAGAGGCAGCTTAAGCAGATAGCTTGAGTGTAGTCTTTATGGTCTCTATAGACCATCATTTGTATGCATTACCAAGTTAGACTTAGAGTTAAACTCTCACATTAACTACCTATTGGCATCTCATCATCATATAGTTTAGGCCACTTTAGGTGTGAACTACATTTGGCCTAATCCCTCTATAGGGTACGTAGGCAACTTAAGCACATACCTTGAGTTTAGTCACTTTGGTCTTTATAGACCATCTTTCAATACACAATTCATCCCCAGTACATACACATTAATGCATAATTAAATATCTCACTATACTTATACACATAAGCTAAGTTAGGCTATTTGGCTTTTATGGTTTACATGCTATGATTAGTATAAACGAGAGAATCATCTTATGAGATTATAACTGTAAAAAGTGGAAAGGGACTCTGGATATTTCTAGGTATCCAAGTGGAATGGTACCTATGCATAGTCGAACCCTTGGACCCATTATCTTTGATTGCATAGACTAGTCGAGAGTTGCTAAAAATGGGCCTTTCATCACGATTTCAAAACATGAATTAAAACATTTCTTAACTTAAACCAAAACTCAGGTTTCTCAAAATACCTATTTTGAAAATGTCGGGTGGTGACTCCTAGTCTCTGTAATTAAGGGTCTATTATCATTTGGGTGATTTCAACTCACCACGTCACAATAAAGACTCACGATCTGTACACGTCGTAACCTAAGCGCGTAGATCTAGTCACGACAACTGGTAACTCCATTGGGAACCTAGCTCCTGTTTCGTGGGTTCTACCAGAGTTTTCTTTTTTCACAGTCGCTATCTCACATCATAATTTTTGATTTATCTGATCAAATCATGCAACTCATTTTTCTCCAGAATGCATGTGTTTTTACCATTTCATTTATATTGTGTATACTAATCCATTCAATTCTAAATAAAACTGCATATCCTAATTTGTCTTGCAAGGCGTATAAATAAATATTGCAAAAACTTTACTGTTTTCCCTATCTATCATAAACTCGTCTCCCCTAAATCACACATTGTTCACATCATTGAGTATATTTTGGATAACCCATTATTACCCTTTAGTTAGTTGAGGGAAGTCAGTAAGTCCCTCCAGGACGTGGTTGTGCATGCAGTTCGCCTGATAGGAGTATCAAACCTCTTCCCGGTTTGATCACCAAGCTAAGAAGGTTTTCTTTGGAGAACTGAAGCTTTGGAGATCAAGTAGCCGTTAACCTTTTTAGAATGCATTAAGTCAAGCCATGAGCCCATGTCACATATAGTTAAGCCATAGGCTAGAGCCTACAAAACCTAATTTTTATAGGAACACTGGAGAAGGCGGTGCAACTTGGTTTGTTCACTGCATCTTTATTTTCCTATTCTTTTTACCTTAGAAGAGGTAACTCATTGTTATCCTTATAGGATTTTAAAGCTTGCCCTTCGTCTAAAGGGTTCAAATCCTTAAAAAGACCATTTAATATTACAGAAGAAATTTGTCATTTTAAAATCCAAGTCTTTACTCAAAAGTCCTTAGGTGTCTTAGCTCAAAATTCACATAACCTTAGTTTTTTCCAAAAACTATGCTGGATTTAAGGTAGAGATTTTCCCAATATTTTTACCCCAATCTTTGTTGGATTTAAGGTAGAGATTTTCCCAACATTTTTACCCAAAACTCTACCGGATTTAAGGTAGAGATTTTCCTAACATTTTTACCCAAAACTCTGTCAGATTTAAGGTCGAGATTTTCCCAATATTATTTTACCCAGAACTTTGTTAGATTTAAGGTAGAGATTTTCCAAATGTTTTTTTTCCAAAAAGCATTTTTCTTTATTTTCATCCCAGAATTTTGCTAAATTTTCATTAGAATCATTCATAAATAAATTTTCAAAACCCCAGAGAAGTTTGAGCTAGAACATATGAAGATTATTGGTCAACAAGATTAGCCTATGAGGCCCATTTAGATGTTGAAGAAATTTTATTGTACCATCATTCAAGATTGCAGAGTTGAAAAGTAGTTAGAATTATTTCAAAATTTTGTAATGTAAGGATGTTTCACTGAATTATAAAGTGAACATTCATTTCAATTTTGCAATTGTAATTTTTTTTCCAATGATAATCTAAATGGGAAGAGACAATGAATGTACTAGGATTTTAATGACAAATTTCTTACATCTATTCATTATTCATCACATTTTCCCTCAGAATGAGGATGACCCCATAAATAAAATCAAATAAAACAAAAGATAATTCTCAAAAAAAAAAAAAAAACTTTATTTTTATAACCAGTACCATCGTTACCATTTGCTCCGTTCAGTAGTCCTTTGTTAATGCCAAATTTGGAAACAACAGACACATTTCATTAATTCACATTTTTAAACACAATCACACTACATGCACTGCACTTACACTTCGACAATGGTTTAGGCTAGGGGCATTCCCTTCAAATTTATTCAACATTTGACGGTACCCCAAAATCCCTCCCGTCACTTACATAATATCACAAAATTCTGCTAGTTAAGGCAACGTCACATCACTTAGTTAACATTTTGTCATACTAAGTTAACGCTTTATCTTTTTCAGCCATGTAAAGTTAGCTTTTTGTCCGTAAAAAATAAACCTCCACTTTTGTGCAATTTTGAACTTACCATATATTTTTTGTATAGAATTTTCAAAATTGGAAAATATTGAATCATTTTTCATCAAATATTTTTGTGTCAAGCTAGTTTGTCCGAATCACTACTAAGCATTGTCATATTTTTATATAGCTAAATGACCTGTACTTTAAGTGCTCAATCTGGTAATCCCGACATTCGCTAAAACTACGGGTGACCTGATTCTCGGATCATGAGATATGTAGGCAACCAAATTAGGTTCAGTTACCATCTTTAAGAGGTCAAACCACTGGGGATGTTTTCTAATATATAGAGTGGTTGTCGATGCAACCTAAAGATTGACAGATTAATACGCCAAAGTTCAAATTGATTAGTGGTACTTAATTTTTGAAAAGAAAAAAAGAGTCAAACTATTGCCCTTAATGATATTGAGAGCTCAAAATACTAAGTGTCCCAAAGTTAAAATGACTAGAGGCAATCATTTCAGCTATCCTGAATAGATTTAAGATCATCCATAGTCAAGCCCTTTGAGCTTATGTGAAAAAAAAGAAAAAAAAAAAGAGATAATTCATACATTCTTTTCACTAAACCCTATCTGGGATCATCCCCCACACTGGGGTAAGCAACTAAGATGGCTCAGACGTCAGGGGCATCCCTCATCATCACAAGTCATCGTCTCATCCAGATAAGTCAGCTCAATGTAAGAAGAAGTGTTAGAGTAACCTGAGGTGGTGTATTTGAAGAAATTGGTCAAATTCAAAATAAAGAGGGGCATTCATTTCTGCTATCTCTAGAACTAGGACAATTATACCCTTTGCAAAGCCCTTTGAGCTGGTTCATATTCTTTTAAAATAAACCCCCAAAGGTCATCCCCTATACTAGGATAGTGTAAGAGAACAATACAAAGTTGAATGTAGTATAAATGCAAAAGAAGAAAGAAGCTCAAAGTCTAAAGGACGGAATCGGGTAAAGTGCGAAGAGTCAAATTCAAATTCAACCAAAAAAAAAAAAAACTCTGAAGTCCAAGAGACAAAACCAAGCAAAAATTAGAGTCAAAGCAAAATAAAAAGAGCAAACAGCATCAAAGATTCAAGCATCCTGAAAGGAGAAAGTCAAGCAATGATTAAGCTCTATCTCTCAAGCATTATCAACAATATATGCCGTCTCAGTCAAATGAAGAATCGACAACCTTGGGATTATTTTACCCTAGAAATATTCTTTGATCCTAAATACCCTTCGTTTCTAAAACCCTAACCCATTGCCTATATTGATAGAGATATAGACAAAAAGACATGCTTAATGACTACACTTGAAAAGTGTAATTATAAACTCTATAACTTAGCATTAGAAGCATGCATTGTTTAACTACAAGTTTTGTTAATCTTTGTCACTTATTTGGTCTATTCTCTTTAATGCAGGAAAGTGAAGGAAATAATCGTGATAAGCAGTGATAAAGATGAGGAAAATAATAACAACGAACCCTTGGTGTCCACACAAAGAGCCCCTATTCAAACTAGAGCAAGCACAAGGAGAGAAAAACGAAATAGCAGGTCGGAGTAGGGATGGTCCGGACCATCTCCCAGCCGGTCTGGACTATTGTAACAAAGTGCAAAGATGACAACACATTGTGGTCTGGACCATAGCATGGGTGGTCCAAACCACTACTCCATTATTTTGAAGATGTAACACACTGTAGTCTGAACAATAGCCTCGGGTGGTCTGGACCACTAGGCAACTTGGGGTTCTTTTTTGTAACTCTTTAGGGTTTTTTAGAGGGCTCTATAAATAGAACCCTAAGGGGATTATTTTGGGGATCCGTGCTAGCTGTCATTTACAGTTTTTACATTACATTTGCGGCCGTAGAGTTTCATTACGTTTTCGTATGGTGATTTTTCCTATTCTTTCTTCTAGGGTTTATGTGTAAGTGATTTCTTCTACATTGATTTCAATTGAAAGTATTTTGTTTGCGTTCGTTTTTTCCTCGTACTTGTTTCATAAGTGTTTTACGACCTTCGATATATTTCATCTTCACTTCTTTTCTATTTTAACTTTAGAATGGATGTTTGTTCTTTTTTGTAGAGTTTTGATTACGGTTCTAATATGCTAGGCTAAGTTTATCTTGGTTTTAACCTATGAATGTAATGGAAAAAAATTAGATAGATTCAAATAGTATGAGTTTTTAAAGTAATATATTTTTCGATTCAATTATAAGACTCGTTGAGTCTAGGTTTAACCCTAGAATACGAATCACCTGTGTTATAGTTGGTTTCTTGGTTTCAAGTTGATTCTCTTGCACACCAAGTCTCCGATTCAATGTCCCGGTGACTTCGAACTTAATTTCAAAACCCTAGTTCAACATTTGTTTTATGAAAAAGGTTTTCATGTTAAATCTTTCGACCTAGCACTGCATTTGTAGATGATAGATTAAGTTATTCATAAATTTGGATTTACCTCTTCTAATTCATTATAGGAACAGGTTAAAACCAAACGTTTTCGCCTGAAAGTAATTCACAAAAATTGAACTGTGTCTTTTCGTTAGTGCATTTAAAGTTAGGTTAAAGTTTGTGTTTAAATATTAGTTCAAACCTAACTTCAAAAACCTCAAAAGATTGATATTTCTTTTTATTTGTTTATTATTCTTCACAAGTGTTTAAAAAACGAGTTTTTCTAAAACTAGTCAGACACGTGCTCCCTGTGGAGATGACCTAGGACTCACCTAGAATAAAACTACGACCACCTCTTATACTTGGGAGAACAAACACACAAATTGAATGAGGTTAAGTTCTTGGCGCCGCTGTCGGGAAGCAACGGTTGGTGTGATAACTTTGGAGAACTTGTGGCAAGACACACTTACTACCATCTTCAACGTGTGTGCATTTAGACTTCCAGGTGACATCACTCCATTCCTCTTATGAATATTTCATTTTTATTTTCATTTTATTCTTTTCCTATAATTTTTTTTTGTTTGGAGTTGTTGGAGAGTCATGTCAATTGAATGTTTTTAAGGTCCGGTAGAATCTTAGTGGGAAATACCGAACTAGAAGACCCCTCTTACCAACCTTCACATTCAGACTCTTACACTACTTTATCACTCATCAATTCCTCATCCTTTGATTTGATTGCACACTTAGGAGATGATGTGAGCATCCATAGGGATGATGAGGATAATCCAGGTCTTAGGCCAATGAGAGAACATTTAAACCCGGTTAGGCAAACCATAGCTTCATGCATTATCTTGCCTTTAAATAGGGGAATTTTATGTTAAGACCTGGAATTATCCAACTCCTTCCTACATTTTATGGTCTTCACTCTAAAATCCTTATAATCACCTGAGAGAATTTGAGGAAGTTAATACCACTTGTATTGACCAGAATGCCAATAAGGATGTAGTGAGTCTCCAACTCTTTTCATTTTCACTTACGAACGAGGCTAAGTTTTGGCTAATTTCCCTTGATCCTTGATCTGTTGGAACTTGGAGGGAAATGTAAACTGAGTTTTTAAAAAAATACTTCCCAACCCAAAAGACTCAACATTTTAGGCGACAGATCACTACGTTTTCATGTAAGCCCAATGAGAATTTTTATCGTGCTTAGGAAAGGTTTAAGGACCTGTTGATGGCCTATACTCGTCATGGCTTTGAGCCATGGAGACTTGTGAGTATCTTCCATGAGTCTTTGACTCCTAGTCTTAAACAACTTGTGTCTACCATGTGCAATGGTACCTTATTTGACAAGGCTGCGGAGGACGCCATGGACTTCTTTGACATGGTGGCCGAGGACTCTAATGATTAGGAAGTTGGAACTCCCTCTCATATGAATCCCACATCCAGTGGCCAGTTAGAGTTAAGTGAGAGTGATGATTTATGGGCTAGGTTAGCCGCTTTGCAAAATAAGCTAGACTCTCTTGAGCTTAAAAACAAGAAAAACTAGTTGAGATAAAAATGATTTGTGCCGCATGTGACCAAGTGGGGCATGATCCTAATTTGTGCTCTGAGCTTCCTTTGATTAGAGAAATTGCTTATGGTCAAGCTTACATTAATGGCCCTCAAAACCGCCCATTCCCAAATGGGGGCCAAGGAAATCCTTCTTACCCATAGGGTGGGAATGTCACTTACCAAGGGGGAAACCAAGCTTCTAATCCATATCCCCCAGGACGGAGGAACCTTCTTAGTTTCCCATGGAGGAATGACCAGCACGGACAATCGTTTCAACAACCTCCGATACCACCACCATAATTTCAACAACCCAATCCAGCTATAATGCATCCTGTGCAAAAAAGACCTCTTGAGGACACTCTTAACCAATTCAGGTATCAACAGTTGAATATTAATAACCAGGTGGATCGGGGCTTTAGATGACATTAGAGGGCAAGTTTTCAAATTGACACAGACTATGAGTACCACCCAAAGTGGAAAACTTCCTATACAAACTTTCCCAAACCCAAAGGGTCAGGTGAACATTACTAAGTCATCAACTTCGAGTGATACCCCACATGAACAAGTGCAATCTATCACTACTTTAAGAAGTCAGAAAGTTATTCAAAAACCATTAGATCTTAGAGCTACTACACCAAATGATAAGATATGGTCAAAAGGTAGCGAGCAGATTGAGAAACCAAATGAGGAAAGCATTGAGAAAGAAAGAAATAGAGAAAACAAAAAGAGAGATGAGAAAATTGATGAAGGGAAGGAATTGAGGAAGAGTCAAGTGAGAAATGAAGAGATAATTATGGGGGCATTTTAGGTTGACAAATAGATCAAGTACAAGAATGCACACCTAGATCATAATTTCCTCATAGATTAGTAAAAGGCAAGAATGAGATGTTAAACTTTGAGATTTATGAAATTTTTAAACAATTGAGAATCAAAATCCTATTACTTGAGGCTATCAAACAAAATCCCACCTATGCAAAATTCCTTAGGGATATGTGCACTATTAAGAGGACGCTTAATGTCAAAGAGAAAGCTTTCTTAATTAAGTAAGTTGGTGCCATCATTCAACGTGATACACCTCCTAAGTATAAAGATCCGAGGTGTCCAACCATTTCATGCGTAATTGGGGACCACATTATAGATAAAGCTCTTCTGGACCTAGGTGCTAGTGTCAACTTATTACCTTACACTGTTGACCGCTCTCAAATAAGGAAGAGGTTCACTCTCAAGTATAAGAGGTCGGTTGTGTTTAGTCTAGGTGAGTACT